>VUQH01024385.1:0-31665 GCA_015106775.1 Etroplus canarensis
AGTCGTCCTGGTCCCTTTGCAGAAAAACAGCCCCAAAGCATGATGTTTCCACCCCCATGCTTCACAGTAGGTATGGTGTTCTTTGGATGCAACTCAGCATTCTTTCTCCTCCAAACTGTTTTGTTGCTCTCTCTAATCCTCCTTTGTACAGTGGACTGTGATCTTTCCCTTCTATTCCAAATTGTGGTACTGGCTATGTCCAATGTTTTTGGAATACCTCTGATGGATTTCCTCCCCCTTTGTTCATCTTTTCTTCCATAGATAGCTCTCTGGTCTTGATGTTGGTCTACCCTTCCTAACTATAAATATAGTCCATACATATGAAAGCCAAAGCTTGAACTGAGAGTAGATTGTTGGGGTTTTCTCTTTAATACTGTGCAGTCTTTACCTTACCGTGTAATGCACCTTGAGAAAACTTTTGTTGTGAACTGGCACTATATAAATAAAACTGAATTGATATTGAATATCTAGCACTACTTAATGATTTAACAGTCAATCTTATATGACACATCTGGGTAACACCTGTTATTTGTCATGTTGTAATACCTTTACTCATTGAAAAACTGGGTTGTTTGATATAAATGTGTTATGCTATATGTTGTCTAACATATCTAGATGTAAATACCAGGTAATTGAACTGAAACTGATCTTTCTTCTCATATTCATCTTTTGACATCACACACAAATGTTTTCAGTGCACAACAAAAACAAATGAATTGTCTTTGCTGTTCCAATACTTTTGGAGGGGTCTGTATGTTCTTGATAGGAAAGGAACAAAACTGTTAAAACCATGACCAAAATGCAGTTCTTGTATAACTCCATCACTGACAGAAGGAAAACACTTTTTGAGTACCTTTCAAAATCAGCATTATTACTTCATGTAGGGACAATTTGTTCCTGTGATTTACATTTGAAATGTTTTCTGCACATTTATAAGCTGATTTTTATGTTGGTAAAACTGCAAAACATGAAACAAAGTAAGACATTACACAGCCAAGTATCACTATATTGTTTGTTTATTTTTAGTGTACAAAGAAGCAAAAAGCTGAAATCAGACACATTCTGTAGTCTTCCAACAGAAGGCACCAGATGAGCATAGCCAACAAAACATAACAAAGGTAATCTGCATTTATGCTGAACAGAAAGCAAACCATTCAGCCAGAGAAACACCCACCCACACACAGAACTGCGGCAGAACCACAAGCCTACATTTTTTCAAGATAAAAAAAAAAGTTTAAAACATATATAAAAGGTAAACATTTGGTAGTTGTGTTTGAATGCTCCACTAATTCTCTTTCCTGTTCCTGTTTTACAGCCACTGACTTTATCAAATTAGCATGGATGTTGAGTATACTGCAGAGTCATAGCTCCCTCCTGTAAACCCCACAGGCAGTAGCGGGTAAACAGAGATTTGAGTAATTTGGAGCAGAGGGACTCGGAAAATAAAAATAAAAAAGATTTGGAAAGCCTAGTCGAGTGTATGTAATTGCCACTCTGCTACGCCACTATCTCCCTCCTTTATGCCTCAGGGTGTCTGAGAGTAAGTGGACCGTCTGAGAGATCATCCCTCATGCCAAGGTGGCCTTGGGAGAGATCGCCATCATTAAACAAGGACAATGACCAGTCTGCAAAGGCTGACTGAGTCATCCCATTTAAAGTGCATATGTGTCACTCCTTTAGAGATTAAGCATATGATATATATCTCCGTCCGCAACGCACCAGCATCATATTAAAGTGGATTCAATCTTAATAGAAATCTCAGTCCATAAAATGACCCCTTTTTTAACCAGAGGCGACTCATTGAAGCACTCAGGTCAGATCATGAATAAGGATGAGGTAGTTGGAGGGGATGGATCCTAAACGCTTCGCCTCCGGTTGTGGATCATGGCCACAATGTGGGTGAGGTCCAGACTCTTCATCATCACTTCCATGAAATCTTCATCACTGCGAGCACCGGCCACAAACTCTTCCAGGGAAAGTTCACCTGATAGAAGAGACACATGTTGTATTTAGTCAGATTTCAGTGCGTTTGCAGCTAATTTATTATTTTGTTCCTGTAACAAAGATTCACAATAGGCAAAAAACTGGCATTGCATTATCCATTATGCAATATAATCTCCAGCAGTATGGGTGGAGATCTGGGTATCTACACAAAAAATATTGATCTTTTACTCTTGTACTAAGATGATCTTGTAGTTGCAAGAGAGAACACATTTTTATATGTACTTACTGTAAATTCCTGTGTCTTAAAGTAGTTTAAAAACCTTCCAAAATTAACTAAAGCTACATGCAGATACAACCACCATGACTTGATGTCCAAAACATCTGTGTATTGTTAAAGAGACATCAGTTCATGTTAACTTGGGCTAGCCACACTTTCTTGTAATACCAATGTGTAACACAAGATGGTGCAGTGAGTCAACGTAACCTTCATTTAAATGGGAATGTAATTAATTGCACATTTTTAATTTATAATGGTGGCCTGAAAGGGAGAAGCTTCTTGAGGAGTTGGGGATAGGGCTAAAAAGAAATATCAAAAACTAACAAACAGCAGTACATGCCTGATAACATTTCAACACACCCACTGGTGCAACACTGCCACTTGGTAGTGAAGGTTTTAGTTCAAAATTCCAGAGTTTGATTACAAAATGTAGCTTTAAGTATCATACAGATTCACTATTACATCCAAAAGTACAGAGTAAAACTTAATTGTTAGTAATTATTTCAGCATACTTATTTTCTAAAATGTAAGCAAATATTGGCTTAACAATTGAAGTAATGTATTCTTAAGTAAGCTTTATAAGTATACTATACTCATTTTACAAGTAGTATACTTAAATACCTTGTGGGATTTAACTGGTCAACTTTTTAGTTTTAAAAAATTTACTTATATGCACTTAATGTTTCTTGCAAGATCACGTCAGTGAGGACTTTATATGTTTAACATTAAACTTTCCACAGTACTCAAGCTTTTATTTATGGAATTGTATTCATAATAAGGTACACTATACAGGTAGATATCGTTGGGCTTTAATTACTTTTTAATTTTATGGTGGGGTATTAAAATATTTGCCCATTTAGGTCTTGTGTGGCCAATAGTTTCATCTTTTTTATGATGTTAAAGGTTAGTTTCTTCTGTTATGGTTTCTTTTTTACAGACTGGAGATAAATAACTAAATACTGTCCACCCTCCATCAATTTATTCCTAAACTTCTGTCTCTATACTGTGTCAGCACACACTCACCATCTCCATTTATGTCAATCCTGTCAAACACACGGTTAGTGAACTCCTCCGCAGACGTGTCCTGATTTTCATTCCCATTGATTGCACGGATTGCCTGAGAGATGAAGAGGAAAATCAGTACGCCAGATTAGAGGCTAAGATATATACCTGAACGTGCAGTGTGGCAGGTGCATGATAGGCTGACTGTACCTTAATGATGTTCAGGAGCTCGTGGCGGTCAATGCAGCCATTTCCATCCACATCATAAAGTTTGAAATACCATCTCAGCTTGTGCTCCATTTTACCCCGCATCACCAGACTCAGAGCAGCCACATACTCCATGAAGTCTATGTAGCCATCCTGCAAAAACAAACATCAAATTATCATCTAGGACCATCCACTTTTTATTAAACAACTTCCAGCCAGAGTTATAATCACTAAACAAATGTTCCATCCCTCAGCTGAAATAGATCCTCAACTCCAAAAGCAATCCGAGGGGAAGTGAAGCGTGCCAGGACTGAGGATTATCTCCTGTCTGCGTCTTAACAATCTCTGCATCAAAGCATCCTTTCACAGATAATCTCACTGTATACATCATGCAGCGATTATCATGGCCTTTTTTGTAAGCTGAGGGGAAGTCTAAATATAGACGTGCAGCTCCTCAGACAGACATCCTGCTATGACCCTGTCACTCCCTTAGAGGTGCTCTCGAACTGTCATGAGGGTCAAATAAAATGCCAACCCAAGGGTGGATTTCATGATGAAGGACTTTCTTAGGAAAGAAAAGGTCCATTATATGTTGAATTGTCACCTGGTGCCTGGTTTTTGCATTTTTCTTTTCATATACAGATTATTTCCATCATAAACTGGTGCAAAAGGTACAAAAGCCACCTGTGCCATTGGGGGGCTGTGGCTCAGGAGGCAGCACGTAACTGCCGTCAGCTATTAAATAAATTAAGTAAGCACACTGTTTGCATTTACAGTATAGTTATTATAGGTCTATGTTTTTGTTTTTCTATCTAGGGAATTTCCCCCCTGGGGATTAATAAAGTATTCTGATTCTGATTCCAGTGGTGATCTTTTTGTGTTTCTTGGGGGTGGTTTTCTCCTTTTTCCTCGGTTTGTGTTCATGTTCAACCTCTTTAATCAATTCTGTCTCTCTGTAGTGAACTTCAACACGTTTCTGGCCATTTTTAAGTCTTTTTAAAGTGTTAAAAGTATATTTGCATCTTTGTAGTTGTTAGATTGATGTGCCACCACGATATGCTTGCTGTCACTTCAAACAGAGGCTCTGGACCAGAGTCCCTTCACTCTAGGAACCTGTGCCCACCAGGCCCTTTCAGTAATCCATCCATAGTTTCAGGCTTCTTGTTTTGGAGGTTGATTTTCTTTTCTATAAATGTAGCATGAAAAACTTAGAAATCAGGGGGATAGGTCATTTTCAGCTAATCAATCTACCAGTGGACAGATAGTAATTGCCAAAACCATGCAATTTATCAAAGTATTTTTTTAGACAATGGCCCAAATTTCATGTTTGCAGTGCCTAAGATGTAAGGAAATTTAGCAAGGAATTTATCATCTTGCTGATGGATCAGGTTTGTGCTGCATTTACTCCAGTAAATATTTAATCAACCATCTGAAAAAACTAATGATTTGAGTATGATCATTTTTCCACAACTATTGCCTCTTAAATTTCTCATTTGATGAAATAAATAACTGGTTGAGTTTTTAAACTGTCAGAAAATCTAATAAACAGAAACTGTTTAATAAAACATTTAGTGTAGTCAGTCTCATTAAGTCTCATTTGATCTTTTTTTACTGTAGGGCCTTAAGAATAAGAAACATACATGCATTATTTGGAGTATTTTGTTTCAGCTTTTCCAGTATGGTAATTTGATGCTTTTTCTTTATATTATATTATTGTGAGTACAAAAATTTGATACTTTAAGTATGGACATTTTTGACTATGTTATAGTTTTGAAAATCAGAACAACCTAATAAAACTGTTGCTTTTTAAATTATGCCTATGAATTTGTAATACTTTTATACAAAAGACAAAGTTAGAATCTGAACTCAGTTTTGGAACTTCTCTTCAATCTTACTTCAGTTTTAAAAATAACCTTGGGACAAAAGTGCACCATGTTCAAAGGAAATAGGCAGGTAACATGAACCTGCATTATTTTTTAACCTGTAAACATGACACATTATAAGAAAAACATTAACTTTTTTCACGTTTTAGCCTCTAATTAGTTTCTGATATTATTTTGTGATTTTTTTTTTAAGACAGTCTCACAACTTTGATCTCACACTTAATGAAAACCTGAATCATCTCACCTTGTTCATGTCAAAGGTGCGGAACATCTGCTCGATGTAGGCATTGGCCTCTGGGTCCAAACCTCTCAGTCCAAAGAACTGCTTGAACTCGTGCAGGGTAAGCTGCCCTGAGGGGCACTCGGTCATGAACTTCTTGTACCACAGGTGCATCTCCACCGCCTGCAGGTCGTCCACAGTGCAGCCATTTGAGTTACCCATTTTTCTGAAACCCAGATCAGGTAGCTGGTGCCTTTTTCAAGCTGGTGCACAAACCTCTCAGCCCAAGTGGTCTACTGTGAAGCGGAGGGTGTCCCTTTTCACAGTCACACAACACTGGGACTTTTAGGGTGAGAGGGGCAACTGGCCAGGTCCTTTTGTACCTCAGGGTGTGTGTGTGTGGCGGGGGGGTGAGGTGATTCACGCCCCTTGGTATTCTCCTTGTGTCTAATCACTGGCTGCAATCCAGACAAACATGCAGATGATCATCTTAATCACCCTACTTAAAGGGCAGGGTGGCTGTTCCATGTTTACCCTGAGATGTGCTGACAGACACAAATACAGCTTTCATCCCTGCCTCCAAATGATGGGATACCTGTGCCTCAGCATGTGAACTCCAGTGTGTATTACTGATGCAGCTTTAATATTGTGAGTGAAAACTAAGCACACCAAAAAACATGGTACAATTAGTGCAGTTTACTTTAAATTTTAAACTGACCAGGGGCCAGTCTGATCTGGCCCTACAAGGTCAAAAACAAAGCCAAATGAAAATTCTGATACCTGCACCTTGTTGAAAACACTTTTTTCTCTATCAGCTTCTTAGTGTGAGTGATTATTAGTGGGCTCCTATGTGGGAGTTTGCTTATTTCATAATATGCCAGAACTGGTCTTAAATGATTGTTGTTCAGCTGGAAAAAAGTGATGTCATCTATTTTCATCCACCAATCAAAATGTGTTGACTATTAGAAGGAACATTAATTTACATTTTTGCTTATCAGTTATGAATATGCAGTTACAGACATATGCTTAGTATATGAAAGCAGCTTTGTGTGGCTAAAGAATGCATTTTCTGTTTTTCCTGTTACTGTTTGTTATTGTATTGTTTTTTTTTCCATCTGCTTTATTTAATTTGAATCCTGTTTTAGTCATTATTATTTCACTTACTGTTTGACGTGGTTTTGTGTGTTCTCCACGCTCTGTGTTTGTATCTGATTTTATTCTTTTTCTTTTCAAATATCCAGACATTTCCACGATAAGCTGATGCGGAAAAAGCCCAACATTCCCCTGAAATTCACAGCACTCTTGGGGGAGGACCTCCAACCCCTCACTTGATGCTCAAAGGAAACCCTTACAGGTAGACAGCATCCACCTGTGCACAGACTGTTTGCATCTTTATGTATTAGTGTTGCATCTTTATGTTTAGTTCTCTCTCTCTGTTGTGACTCTTAACCTATTTCTGGTTATTCGAGTCTCTTTTTAGTTGTTTTTGCATATTTGCATTTTTGTAGTTATTAGATTTATTTGCCACCAAGATAAGTTCATTATCACCTCCTTTTCAGGCCCAATCACAGAAATCCATCCATGGGTTCAAGCTTCTTATTTGAGAGGTTGATTTGAGTGCACGAGGGTGCCTGAATGATACATGTTTGTTTAAACTCTTTTTAAAACAGGTTTCTTTAAATGTAGCAAGTAGCAATGTAACAAAGCAAGTGGGGGTCAGCAGAAAATCTGGATATGTGATTTATTGTGGAAGTGGCAAATCTAATATAACAAATCTATATATAACAATCATGTATTTAAAGTATATAAAGTAAACGTTGGTACTTTTCAGAATCTTCAACATTAAATGATTGAATCATAATTATTGATTCAGTGTCTCAGCTGGACATTATGTAAACTACATTACATACTTGATCTATAATAAGGCAACACAATATATTAACAGAGTTTTATTCTAAATTTGTCTGCTATACAATAGGTTACTAAAGTAAAACTTTAAACTAAATGGTATGGAGCTTCTCCCTTTAGTGGTCACCGTAGCAGATCATCTGCCTCCATTTCACTATATCCCTCTCATCCTCTGTGATCTTCTTCTTTTCCTCCTTCCTGGCAGCTCCATCTTCAACATCCTTTGTCCAGTGTATCCACTCTCTCTCCTGTGCACATGTCCAAACCATCTCAACCTTGCCTCTCTGACGTTGTCTCCAAACTTCTCAACCTGAGCTGTCCCTCCTGTCTATCCTGGTCACTCCCAGGGAAAATCTCAACATCTTCAATTCTGCCACCTCCAGCTCCGCCTCCTGTCTTTTTGTCAGTGCCACCGTCTTCAAACATCATGGCAGGTCTCACAACCGTCTTGTGAACTCTCCCCTAATTTTTGCTGCTATCCTTCTGTCATTTGTCTGCTGCACATCCATAATAATAATAAGATACACTTTATTAATCCCCTAATAGGGAAATCACAATCAGGTCTTAAAACACTCTTTTTTTGTTGGTATATACACACAAACTTAACATGCAGTTGGGTCATATAGATGTTCACACACAAGCGGGGGTGAGGGGGAGCGGGGTGGCCCATTGCAGGTGCTGGGGGGCACGTTGGGTGTTCAGTGCCTCGCTTGGGGGCGGGTGGGGCGCCTATGGCCTCCACAGGTAAGTATCGAGCCAGTGCCACAACAGCAGCTCACTGGGTCCCAACCATTCACCATCGCACTGAGCCACTGCTGCCCCCATGAGAATGATAATGCAATGAGATCTCTTGTTCCATCACATCCCAAACATGCTCTACTGGATTGAGATCTGCTGACTGTGGAGGCCATTTGAGTACTACTTGTCATGTCATTGTCATGTTTAAGAAACCAGTTTGAGATGATCTGACCTTTTATGCGTGTTCTCCTGCTGGAAGCAGCCATCAGAAGATGGTGCACTGTGGTCATAAAGGGATGGACATGGTCAGCAACAACACTCAGGTAGGCTTTAGTGTTTAAGCAATGCTCAGTTGGTACTAAGGGTCCCAGAGTGTGCCAAGAAAATATCCCCCACACCATTACACCACCAGCAGCAGCCTGAACTGTTGATACAAGGCAGGATGGATCTTTGCTTTCAAGTTGTTAAATTTTTGATCATTTTATCCGAATGTTGCAGCAGAACTCGACTCATCAGACTAGGCAACGTTTATCCAGTCATCAATTGTCCAATTATGTGAATTGTATCCTCACTTTCATGTTCTTAGATAATAGAGGAGAAGCTCCAGGTGTGGTCTTTTGCTGCTGTAGCACATCTGCTTCAAGGTTCAGTACATTCAGAGATGCTCTGCTGCATACCTTGGTTGTAACGAGTGGTTATTTGAGTTCCTGTTACCTTCCTATCAGCTCAAAGAGGTCTGGCCATTCTCCTCTGGCATAAACAAGGCATTTTATCTCAGAGAAGTGCCGCTCACTGGGTAGTTTCTCTTTTTCAAACCATTTTGTGTGGGAGAATCTCAGCAGATCGGCAGTTTGTAAACTACTCAAACCAACAACCGTGTCATGTTCAAAGTTACTTAAATCGCCTTTCTTCCCCATTCTGATGCTCTGTTTGAACCTCAGGAGGTCATCTTGATCATGTCTATGTACCTAAATGCAGTGAGTTGCTGCCATGTGATTGGCTGATTCGATATTTGCATTACTGATCAGTTATACAGATACAGTAAGTGGCCAGTGGGTGTATACAGCAGGGGTTTTCTTCTTCATTTCTTCTTCTTCTTCTTCTTTTGGCTCTCCACCAAAGGAAAATGGTTGGAATTGTGACTGAAAAAATTATTTGTTTATCAAGTGTCCTGAATTAGTAGGAAAATTCATAAACTTCTGTTGGATAAGGTAACATACACTTATCTTAACTATATGCAGACAAATTAAGCACATCGTTATTGCCAAGAGGTCCCTTTTTGATCCAGTGAAACAAAACTGTATCGCAATGAAGATTACTATGAATATAGTTTTTTCCTTAAGGCCACTAGAAATATATAAGAGGCCAGCAAACTACACTGACTCAGAGTGGGACGGAGGAAAAGTGTTAAGCTGGACACTGATTTTGCCTTTGTTTCACAGTATGGGCCATTAAAAAGCACCATTAGAATTACTCTAAGAAATGTAGCTAGCCTGCATTACTGCTGCTCATGCTATCAAAGATCGGTGGAGCTTCTCCCATCGCACATTTTTGTTCCATAAAATACAAAATACACTCTAAAGGATTGGAAATTATTAACATGGGAGGGATTTTATAGTTTTAATCACTGTGTAAAGGCAGGACTCGTAGATTTGCGTGGGAGGCCTCTTGTGTGACTTGTGTTCATGAATAAATCATCATATCCCTGCTTCCATCAGACCCTCTCAGTCAGAATAATGCAGTGCGTTCACTGTCAGCTGGGTGGTCTGCGGCTCATGAAGGATTCTCCACAGAGCATATTCTATTAAGGCTACCTCTCACAGCACTGCCGCTTCATGCATTTTTATGTCAGAATTACTCATGGAAATCCAACCACTGTAAGTCTTTCGGGTCTTCATATGGATCACACATGAACAGCAATTATCATATCAAAAAATAAAATTATACAGTGGATACAGAAAGTATACACGGACCCGTTTAAAATACCAGGTTTTTCTGATGTAAAAAATGAGACCGCGATAAATTGTTACTAAACTTTTTCCACCTTTAATGTGACCTAAAACCTGTGCAACTGAAATCTGATAGGGGAAAAATATTGAAAATAAAAATGTACAGTAAGCTGGTTGCATCAGTGGGCACACCCTAAAACTAATACTTTGCTGAAACACCTTTTGCTGTAATTACAGCAGTCAGTCTTTTTGGGTACACACCTGCCATCAGTAAAAGTGACTGATTAACCCCAAATAAAGTTCAGCTGAGTTTTTCTGACAACTACTCAGTTGTATCCTACAGCAAAAAGCCATGGTTCATGAAGAGCTGTCAAAGCATCAAAGGGATTTTATTGCTCAAAAGTATCAGACAGGAGAAGGGTACAAAAAAATGACCAAGGAACTACATATACCATGAAACGCAGTGAAGACAGTTATGAAGAAGTGGAGAAAATATGGAGCCACAGTGATGTTACAGTGACCTGGAAAATTGATAAATAGACGAGATGATGGTCAGGGAGGCTGCCGAAAGGCTTACAGCATCACTAAAGGAGCTGCAGAAATCTCTGGCAAGTACTGGTTGTGCAGTAGGAAACACTGCATATATATTCATTGCTATGCAGATGATACCCACCTATATTTATCCATGAAGCCAGATGACACAAATCAATTGGTTAAACTACAGGCCATCCAGGTCTGTGTGTCTTCAAGACATACAGACCTAGATGACCTGTGATTTTCTACTTTTAAATTCACAACAAAATTGAGGTTATTGTATTTGGCCCTAAAAACCTCAGAATGACTTTCTAACCAGATACTTACTCTGGACGGCATTACATTAGACTCCAGTGACACTGTGAGGAAGCTCACATTAAACAAATATGTAGGACTGCCTGATCCCGGTTCTGCTGGAGGTCTCTTCCTGTTAAAAGGGAGTTTTTGCTTCCCACAGTCGCCAAGTTCTTGCTCATAGGGGATGGTCTTAGTGTTGGGGTTTTCTCTCTAATACTACATGGTCTGTATCTTACAGTATAAAGCACTTTGAGGTGAACTGGTGTTATAATCTCCTGTATTTGCCATGTGTCTGGACTGTGGGGTAGTGTCATGAGACTGAAGTCTGTTCTTACAAAGAAAAGCATCCAGGCCTGGCTAAATTTTGGAAAAACAAACAGAAACAATTCTGCACATTCCCAGAAGAACATACCCAAGGTGAAGCATGGCTGTAACATCATGCTTTGAGGTTGTTTTGCTTCAGGTGGAACTGGGGCTTTACACTACGTTCCCACTGCAGGCCAATCAGATTTTGTTTTTGTTGTTGTTTGTTTTTTTGCTGAGATCTGATTTGTTTGCATGGTCGTTCACATTATAATTTAAATGCGACTGCCATCAAACTCCAGGGTGAATGGTTTCCGGCCCTGAAGTGACGCACGTGCACAGATGTTCAAGATGTTTCATGCTGATAGACGCCTACCTAAAAAGACTGAATACTGTAATTAAAGCCAGTGGTGCTTCAACAAAGTACTAGTTTTAGGGTGTGCACACTTACGCAACCAGCTTATTTCTTAATTTTGTATTTTTCTCAGTATATGTTATGTGTATGTTGGCTTCTCTGTATCATATTTCAACCACAGGCCTAGCAGGTGGAGCACTAAGCTCGGCTTTCTCATCTAAAAACAGCCACTTCTGGCTCCAAAAGCTAAAGTCAAGGCTTCAAAAAGCAGAGTGACTGTGGCTACATCCATCTTTTATTTACAGTCTGTGGATTTCCCACACTGTACAAGTGTGAACATTTGTATTCATGTGGTGGATGAATAGTTTTTCTCCAACAGTGGGGCTGTGTGGCACAGAGGATTGGTGCATTGGTGGGGTTTTTTTTCCATTATATTTGCTAACAAAAGAAAAAAATGGAGCCTCATCCTTTCATTTCCCTCTCCTTGTTTCACATTTACTGTCTATTTAAAGCCTATAGCATGAAAATCACGACATGTTCGAGGCACTGAAGTGGCAATTTGCTGTTAAGCCATTTTCACTGCTGCTGAACCAGCCTGCTGATCAGCAGACCATTCAGATACAAGGACAATGTACTTAAGCTTCCATGGACTTTTAAGTTCACTTTCAATTTCACCATCTCATCAGAATTTGTCCATGCATCTGCCGGAGCCGCCCAAAGCAAGGTTACACTCATTCCAGCGCAGTTTCCGCCGCTTGGGTCTCCTCAAATCGGTCGCCATCTTCACTGCTCTGGCCCCATTCAAACTAATGTGCAGTCTTCAGGGTTTGGTCATTAACACGTCTCGCACACCGACACCTTGCCGTCTTTCTTTTTTAATGTCGCCTTCAGGTCTTCTCTGATTCTCTGTGCTTTGCACGCTGGGCTCCAAAGATGCACCGCTGTTTGCTTTAGTGTCAGCAGGAGCGAAACAGTGGAAAACGAGCACATGGAATTAACTTGGATTATACAAGTTTGGTGAATTTAGTGACATTTATTTCTTTTGTCCAGCCAAGGAAGTGGTTATTTTATCATTTTTATCTCACCTTTTGTTCTGCATCTGGGTCCTGCATACTGTTCCCTGACTGAAGTGCTATATTTTCATTTTTTTCATATGCATTTTTGTAGTTTTGGTCTTCTGTTGGCATGCTGCTGCACTTATTGTGTTTTCCCCCCTAATATTAATAATAAGTGACAATAGTTATTCAGCAGTTCACACTGGCCACTTAATTAGGTACACTTACTCAATTGCTTGTTGTTGCAAATATTTCAGTGGCTAGTCTAATGCATTTAGCCATGTAGACATAGTCAAGACGACCTGCTGAAGTTCAAACTGAGCATCAGCATGAGGAAGAAACGGGATTTAAATGACTTTGAACGTGGCAAACAGTATTTCACAAACTGCTGACCTACTGGGATTTTCCCACAAAACCATCTCCAGGGTTTGCATAGAATGATCTGAAGAAGAGAAAATATCCAGTGAGTGGTAGCTCTCTGGGAGAAAATGCCTTGCTGATCCCAGACCTCAGAGGAGAGTGGCCAGACTGCTTCCAGCTACTAGGAAGGCAACAGGAACCACTTGTGAAAATCAAGGCATGCAGAAGAACATCTCCAAACCTTGAAGCAGATGGGCTGCAGCCGCAGAAGACCACACTGGGTACCACTCCTGTAAACTAATAAAAAGAAACTGAAGCTACAAGACTAGAAAAACATCGCCTGGTCTGATGAGTCTTGATTTCTGCGGCGACGATTGGGTGGTAGGGCCAGAACTTAGCGTAAACATGAAAATATCCAAATCAGCTTTTGGTTATTCATCAGAGTTTTGTTAGAAGCTGGAAATCTGTGCTCCTTATGCAAAGAGGTTACTGAAGAAAGCTGCCAGTGCTGCACATTGCACCCGTCTTGTAAATCTCTGTGCATTTTCCAGCACTTCAGAAATAAATTACTTTGTTACATGACTTCAGAGAACTGCAAAATCAAACGATGTTTAAAGCCCGTCAAAGGGTCAAATGAAGTCAAATTTATTGTATATTTGACTAGGAGGGCTGGTTATCTGAGGAAAGAGACACCTGCCACTGTTCAAACACCTCGCAGCACCGGCTTTCTCGAGTGCCGCTTGGCGGCTGAATGGTAATAAAACGGTGACGGACGGCCCTGTGACAGAGCTATGAGACTTTTAACAGCCACGGCTCTCTGGCACAGAGTCAACTTGAGGCGAGGCTGCTGCTGGAAGTAGTCCAACTGTTTAATAAAAACAGCCAGAAGAGTCATGGTCAAATCCTACAGAAAAAAAGATGCCACTGGCAGCATTTATTAGTATGTCACAGTGGTCCCTGTAGCCTGCTTTCTACTATGGGCTGCTGTATGTGTATGAGATTAATCAACTGAAGTGAAACTGAAAACAGAGAGAGAGCTAACACTCAGATGGTGATTTTTAGTGGTTGAAATAACAGCTGACATGTTGGTTTCATCAGCTGGTTTAAAAAAAAAACTTGCATTTAAAGATTAAATCCAGTAAAGGAGATCTAAAATATGCACTTCATGGTTGAGCAAGGGCTGGCACTGGGGAGAAAGTGGGACTGATTGCCCAGGACCCTGATGGCAGGAGGGCCAAGAATGAAAAATGTGTTTTTGTTTGCAATTTTTATTTCAAGTCTTCATCATCTTCTTCTTCTTCTGCCTGCTCGCATTAGGTGTCACCAAAGCAGATCCTCAGCTTCCATCGCATCCTATCCCTTGCATCCCTGTCCCTCTTCTGTCATGCCAACCCTCTGCATGTCCTCCTTCACTACATCTATGAATCTTCTCTGTGGTCTTCCTCTTCTCCTCCTGCCTGGCAGCTCCATCCTCAACATTCTCATCCAATATATCCACTATCCCTCCTCTGCACATGTCCAAACCATCTCAGCCTTGCCTCTCTGACTTTGTCTCCAAACTTCTCAACCTGAGCTGTCCCTCTGGTGTACTCATTTCTAATCCTGTCCATCCTGGTCACTCCCAGGGAACAACTCAACATCTTCAATTCTGCCACCTCCAACTCTGCCTCCTGTCTTTTTGTCAGTACCACCGTCTCCAAACCATACATCATAGCAGGTCTCACTACCATCTTGAAAATCTTCCCTTTCATTCTTGCTGCTATCCTTCTGCCACAAAGCACACTGACACTCGTCTCCACCCACTCCACTCTGCCTGCACTCTCTTTTTCACCTCTCTTGTGCTCTGCCTGTTGCTTTGGATGCTTGATCCCAGGTACTAGGTACAGGTACAGTCTCTACTCCTTGCATCTTCACCATTCCACCTGCCTCCCTCTTATTCACACACATATACTCTGTCTTGCTTTTACTGACTTTCATTCCTCTTCTCTCCAGTGCATACCTCCACCTCTCCAGGCTCTCCTCCACCTCCTCCCTACTCTCACTACAGATCACGATGTCATCTGCAAACATCATAGTCCTGCCTGAACCTCATCTGTCAACCTGTCAATCACCACTGCAAACAAGAAGGGGTTCATAGCTGATCCCTGATGTAATCCCACCACCACCTTGAACCCATCTGTCACTCCTACTGCACAGCTCATAAATGTCCTGCACCACCCTCACATACTTCTCTGCCACTCCTGACTTCCCCATACAATTCCACAGTTCCTCTTTAGGCACTCTATCATGTGCTTTTTCTAGATCCACAAGTACATGGTGTAACTCCTTCTGACCTTCTCTATACTTCTCCATCAGTGCTCTCGAAGCAAACACTGCATCTGTTATACTCTTTCAAACTAAACATTGCACAGGTTAAGAAGCTAATATCAATCCTGTATACTTCATTATTGTAGCAGGGTCTGTCTGTGTAGCAGGAAGATGTAAGAGAGGATGGTGGAAGTGAAAAGAAGGAGGAAAATGAAGGTTGCCCTGAGGGTGATGGAAGGGTGAGGAGATAACAGATTTCTTACATTTTTAATAATTTAAATTTTTTGGCCTTTATGTTTTTGAACCATTACACTGTAGGTTAGGGAAGCTGATTCTGTTTCTGCAAATGCATGACTCCAGTGAAGTCCTGTTATGTGGTATAGTAGAAAACTACATTTGCCTTTTCACTGAAATCATGAAATGCTCAAATAAAGATGAAAAGAACAACTAAGTAAACTAACTGTAGAACACAGTGTGCTGAGAAATAGAAATGTACATAGAAATGTGAGATTTCAAACTGTACAAACTTATGGACACATCATAGATTTTTATGAAATGTGGTATATTAATTATAATACTGATTACTGGCTACTCTAATGACCACTACAGGTTGTTGTCTACAGTTTTCAGCTCAATTATTTGTAAAAAAAAAAAAAAAAAATCAGTCAAGAGCTGTATGACCGCTATAGATCAAGAAAGAAAAGGGGCTCACAGAGACTGCTTATGTATAGGGCTCCGAGGTCTGTGCTGCTCCTCCTGTTGGACAGTTTCTAAATACAGTACAACTCCCAACTCTTGGACTTCCTGTCTGGTATGACGTACTTGTGTGATGGTGAATAATGAACGTACCATTCATTGGGTGACATTACCAGACACCCACGCCACAAACATGGTAGAGAGGTCCAGTGAACTTGCGATCCAGCAGGACCGATGGTTGCCCGTGCAAGGCCACGTTTGCAGCAAAATAACATAAGTCAATACAGGGATAAAACTCTTTACTGCACAACCCTGTGGCCCCTAAAACCTCCACATCTTTATTCCCACATTTGCACTGCAGTCGTGAAAACGTACACCCCATGATTCAACAACTTGTAGAAACACCTTCAGTAGCAATAGCTTGAACTAATGGTTTTCTGTATAACTTTATCAGTCTCTCACGTTGTCGAGGAATTTTGACCCATTCTTCTTTATCATGTTACTTTGTTCGTTTAGGTTCTTGGGGATTTGTTTATACACCCCTCTCCAAGGTCCCACCATTTCAGTTGGGTTGAGGTCTGGACTTTCACTGGGCCATTGCAACACCTTGATGCCTTTCTTTTTTCAGCCATTCTGTTGTAGATTTCCAGCTGTGCTTGGGATCATCGTCCTGTTGCATGACCCAGTTTGGGCCAAGCTTTATCTGTTGTGCAGATGGTCTCATATTTGACTCTAGGATACTTTGGTATACAGTAGAGTTCAAGGTTGACTCAATGACCACAAGGACCCGGGAATCCTGTAGCTACAAACAGCATCACCCCTCCACCACCTTGCTTGAGAGATGGTGTGAGTTGTTTGTGGTGATTTTGTGTTTGGTTTTCTCCAAATGTGGTGCTCTGCAACATCTCCACTTTGGTCTGGTCTGTCCAAAGAACACTGGTCCAGAAATCTTGTGGGTTTTTTTTCAGACACAACTTTGCAAACTTAATGATGCTTAATGATGTTCTTTTTAGAGAGAGGAGGCTTTCTCCAGACAACTCTTCCAAATAAGCCAGACTTGTCCAGTCTATCATGAACTTTAACCTTTAACCTGCTGACTGAGGCCTGTAGAGTCTGAGATGTAGCTCTTTGGTTTTTCGCAGTTTCTCTGATCATTGTAAGATATGACCCTGGGCTGAATTTGGTGTCATTTCCACTTCCTGGAAAGAGTGTGGCATTGTGTTAACATACCTGAATGCTCCAGAACAGAAAACTGTCAAAACTTCTGCTTTTATAGAGGTGCTCACACTGGCTGATTAATTAACCAAGTGCATTTGATTAGCAGCACACCACTGCCAATTACTATGGAAGCAATAAAGCTGCACTGCATAAAGTGCTGTGGAAAAAGCTCTCTTTAACATGACTGTAATTGTTAATCACATCAATTGGTAATCCAAGCCTTTTTAAAGAGCAGTAAATGCATCTTTGTCAGGTTAATGAATAATGGTGAGATTCGAATTGTTTAACCAAAATAATCTGGGTAGTTTTTGCCATAACTGAGCAGCCTGCTCACTCTCCGTTTCTTCCTCCCTCTTAAAATCTCTGTGGACCTCATCAGCAGCATAATAATAATCCCCTCCCCCAAAAGTTTCCCAAACAACCTCATTGTTCCTTTTCTGACTTTTCATTTCTTTTCCGTTTGTTCTGCTGTTTTTCATCTTGCTTCTGCTCTCCTGCTGGGTTGATAAAAATGCTGCTTGCTTGGCCATCTTTTCAGAGTTTAACCAGTCTGTCTCGAGCCCTAATCACTGAGTTTTCAGGACCACTCAGAAGTACTTCTTTCTCCCTCAAAAAACAACCTAGAAAGAAGTCACACAGGGGAGGTTCCTATGTACCAAAACCTGCCTGATAGTTCCTGCAGTGGAAATCAGCCCCAAATAAATATACAGTATATACAGGATCAGATGTCGCAGGTTTAGAGCTGGCTGACTGGTCTAACAGGCTTTGAATCCAGCATTAAATCAGAGTAAGTATATGTGAAGATGTTTCTTCTTGTTCTTATTTGGCTATAGGTTCCTTGCAGAAAAGGGCACAGACTGCTGACCCCTAGAAAAAAACGGATTATTTTTGTCTCTTTCTTGTCATCTCTTGTAAGTTGTGAGTAGCGTTGCTGTAACCTCACCCAGAGTCAGTCAACCTGACGGGGAACAGGTGTGCTTTCGTAGTGATTAAGAAACCTAACAAGCAGTCAAAAACGAATTTTCCATTTTGATAATTCAGACATAATTACCTCTGCGCTATCTGGCAAACTGATACACAGCCGGAGTGTTATGTCTCAATATCAAGCCCCTCCACATTACTTTCTCCACATCACTGATTGCCCCCTTCACTGATGGGGACAATGAAATGACATGTGTTTCATTTTTTTTCAAGTACTCTCTGCAGCTGGAACAGCGTGTACAGCCTAATGGGTTTTGGCCTCTTTGCTCCCACTTTGTGGAAGTACGAAGGCCGCGATCTTTCGTCGCAGTAATCACGCCACTCATCTGCTGTCTGAGCTCATCACACGAACAGGTGGGGTCTTTGCACAAAAAGAGGCTCCTAAATAATAACAGCCATGAATCATTTGTGACTGACACCACAGAACGTGTTCAGAAGACAAAGTGAGATGCAAAATCCTACCTGTCGGAGCATTTCAAAGCACTGCACTCTCTGTAGCTTATACGAATATAGCCATGTTAATTGTTTTTTTTCCACTTTTTTAACAGTGTAGAAAAAAAAAAATCAACCAGCAAAAGCTAATGTTCACACAAACAGGAGAATTCATATCAAACAATATCCATGAATTGGATTGCTGTTCAGTAAACGATCACCGGCTAGTTAATTGCTTACACCTTGGTAGTACTGGGTTGGACCCAGCTTTGCGACATGGTGTTACCCTGCTGGAAGCCGCCATCAGAAGATGGGTACCCTGTGGTCATAAAGAAATGGACATGGTCTGCAACAATACTCAAAGACTGGTGTTTAAATCATACTTAGTTGGCACGAAGGGGTCCAAAGTGCGCCAAGAAAATATCCCCCCACGCCATTACACCAGCAGCAGCCTGAATCACTGATACAAGGCGAGATGTATCCATGCTTTCAAGTTGTTCATACCAAATTCTGACCGTACCCTCTGGATGTGGCAGCAGAAATCAAGACTCATCAGACCAGGCAACCTTTTTCCAGTGGTCCCATGTTGGTGGGCCCGTGCGACCGGTAGCCTCAGTTTTCTGTTCTTAGATAACAAGAGCGGCACCTGGCGTGGTCTTTAGCTGCTGTAGCCCATCTGCCTCCACGTGCTGTGCACTGTAACAAGTGCTTATTTAAGTTCCTGTTGCCTTCCTACCAGCTGGAAGCAGTTTTGCCATTCTCCTCGTTTTCTCCCGTGCAGCGTTCAGTGTCATTAAAATCCCGTTTCTTCGCCATTCTGATGCTCAGTTTGAATTTCATGTCTACGTGCCTAAATTTATTGAGTTGCTGCCATGTAATTAGCTAATAAGATATTTGCTTTAACGAGAAGCTGAACAAGTGTACCTAATTAAGTGACTAGTGAGTGGGTGGAGCCCAAAGGAATTCCACAGCTTTATGACTGTTTTTGCCTGTTGTGATGGTCGCTGTGTCAGATTAGACAAGTTTCTACTTTTTCACTCTGACGTCATTAGCCATTTCTGGGTCCAAATGGCCCAGCCTAAATTTATATTTAATTGTATTCTATTTTATTACGCTATTCCATTTATTAGGTCATTATTTTTATTTTCCTGTTGGTTGTGTTTAACGTGTTGGCTCCTCTAACACAGGAATTTCCCAACTTTTGGGATAAATAAAGTCTGTTATTGTTATCATCTTCATAATGTAAGTAAAATTATATTTTGTCTTCTCTGAATTTAGTTAAGGCATTTGACCATGTCCCTTTGGGTGACCTATAGTGGGTGCTTTGGCTATCCAGGGTTTAGGGTAAGTTGTTGTAATGAGAGTTTGGTTGCCACAGATTCTATTCTTAACTTTTATGGGAAGAATCTATAGGTGCAGCCAAGTGGAGGAGGAAGTCGAGGTTGGTGGTCTCAGGATCTCATCACCGATTTTAGCAATGACGTGGTCTGTCTAGCTTCATTGAGCCAGTGTCCTTGGACTTGCACTGGGATGGTTTGCAACAGAGTGTGAAGTGGCTCGGATGAGAATGAGCACCCCCCTACTCTGAGGTCTTGGTTCAGAAAAGGGTGAGACTCGTCCCCAACCAGAGATAGGATGCACAACTGGGAGTAGAGCAGGGTGGTAGAGTAAAGGCTTGAAGGCAAAGCTGTTGACTTTCTGATCAAACACTGATCCTACTCTCCCCTATCGCCACAAGCTCTGGGTGGTGGCTAAAATGATGAAATCAAGAATACAAGCAGGAGAAATGAGCTTCCGCTGGAGGGTGTCTGGGCTCAGCCTGAGAATTAGGGCAAGGGTCTTGGTGATTCATGAGGGGCCTAGAGTAGAGCTGCAAAAGGAGCCAGTTGAGGTGGTTCCATCTGACTGGGATGCCTCATGAGTGACTCCTAGAGGATGTCCAGTTGGAAGGAGACCTAGGACATCTCTCTCAGCTGGCTTGGTTTCCCATGAGCTGGAGGAGGTGGCTGGGAAGAGGGGGTGCTGGGCGTCTCTGTCTAGACTGCTGCCCCGACAGCTCGAACCCTTATAAGCGGTAGAAGATGGATCTATCTATACTTTTTTAAGCTTTTTCTGTCGCACAGTTACGATGCAAAAATGTCCATCTTCAGTAGTTTAATCAGTAAGTCAGAATGAAAAAGTTGTCTGTTTAGCTGCACAGCGGAGGGTCTCATCAGTGACTTTTCTCAGGGTGACGACAGACGCGAGCCCCCCCCAAAGTTTGAATCAATAATTTAAATGTGAGTCTTGGTTTTAAAACTTTTTGTTTGTGGCTTTATTGGAGACAAATAACAACTGCAGTTAATATTCAAGCTTCAGGCAGCGTGAGATAATTATCTTACACTACTAATGTAGCCTCCTGGATTACTGGGAATGCTGCATTAGTGAATCAAAGGCTTGGCATTTGGCACATAAAAGGTTTTTTCTGTCACGCTGCCAGCAATGTTGGGTTATTAATATTCTGAACTTTTTTTTCTAAAGCACAGAAAAGTTTGGAATTGAAGATCCGCACCGACAAACAGATGACAGTAAAGTGTATTTTATTTCCTGTAGCTGAGTGACTAATCTAAGGACAGGGCGTTTAATCAGTGGGGATTCGCCTGAAAGGGTTGGCAGAGGATGGAGAGACAGACTGCAGGTCAAACAGTCGATCCTCTAATAAGAGGAGCTCAAGAAACTAAAACTCAGCTCGATATACTTCCCACATAATTTTATAAAACAAAAAAACCCAGAAAAAAGTGGCCAAATTAACAAGAGGATCTTGTTTAATCAGAGGGAAAATCTGCCCGTACAATACTTCCTTTCAGCAGAAGTGGCTGAGCGAACGCTTCCTCTACAAAGAGCAGAGTCCGCCAGTTTGACCTTTACAGAAAAGGTTAAAGATGAAGGATGGCGTACCAGCTCTGCTAAACCCGCAGCATGCTTGATGTGGGAATTGTCAGACTTTCCTGTCCAGTTTCCTTGAAGAAAATTGAAGAAATATATTTTTGCTAATTACAGATTCAGTCTTTGATATCGGACTGGTGCCCTGAATACAGAGTTTCAGAAGGGAGGAATCCTGCTGCGATCCCTGACAATCCAAAGAGACCTTTAGAAACTTCCCGCCTGCATAAAGACTAAAGTATGAGGCTCTGCAAGTCACTTCATTAGCATTCAGAGTTTTGCCTCGTCCTAAATTCTTCGAGGACTCTGTTCAAGACCAATTTGAAATGAGAGCGAATCAATATTTCAATGCTTTACCTGCCATATACACTATGCTTTCCATCTGATCCATTACTAATGTACGCTGTAGCTGTCACTAACTTCAGTTCCACTACATTTAATCACACCCCTGGTCTACACACTCTGATTTCAACACTTTAACCTCTTAACATCCACCAGGTCACCAGCAATTCATCTGCTGGCAGGTGAAAAAGAACGCACACTCTTTTTCCATTCTGAGGTTCATGATATTATAATAATAATAATAATAATAATGATAGTAATAATAAAATCATCTGGTCCTAAGTAGGTCTTGATTCTTTTTACTTTTCAGCCATTCTGATGAAGATTTCCAGCTGTTCTTGGGATCATTGTCCTGTTGCATGACCCAGTTTGGGCCAAGCTTTAGCTGTTGGACAGGCAGCCTCATATTTGACTCTAGGACACTTTGGTATACAGAGGAGTTCATGGTCAACTCAATGACTGCAAGGTGTCCAGGTCCTGTGGCTGCAGAGCAAGCCCAAATCATCAGCCCTCCACCCCCATTATTGACAGATGTATGAGGTGTTTGTGGTGATATGCTGTGTTTGTCCACGTGCAGAAGAAGACGTGACATCACACGCAGCTGGCTGTGTTTACAGAAGTAATTACGGATGCTACACATGTCAGCGCGTGTGTAAAACCTCACTTTCTTTCTACTGACTAGCTCCATCGACGGTGTCTGTCATGCTTGTTTCTGCCATTGTTTACATATTATCGTGTCTCACCTCCTCTGGTTCAGAATTAGGACATCCGTCTCACTTCAATGACATAAGTCAGTTGAAAAGGGACATGACTGTTCAAGCTGATCATCTTCTTCTTCTTCTTCTTCTTCTTTCGGCTGTTCCCGTTAGGGGTCGCCACTGCTGATCATCTGCCTCCATCTCATAACACGACTTCAAGCTGATGCCGCTTTTAAAAACATGCGATACGTATCTGATTTTTAGGACCAAATGAAAGCGTCACAAATGCACCAAAAAGCTGGATTTGGGCCACTTTTGCCTGCAGTCTGAACGCAGCTGTAGATCACTGCTGATCTCTTTCCTCCGTGAAACTGTGTTAACACACACCTGAACGCTGCAGACCAACAAACTGCCAAAACTTCTGCTTTTCCAGAGACGCTCACACTCCCTTTGCATTTGATTAGCAGCATCTGGCTGCTACTTACTGTATGGCAGCAGTAAGGGTGTATTTAGTTTGGTTGGCTTAGTTTATATTAAATCATGTTGTTCATCTGAGGATGCATTTACCTAATTTTAAGACATGCTGAGGACCACTTATTTATTTTTGAATGTCCTGATGCACAGAATCTTAGCATTGAAAGTGGGCGTTCTTTCTTTTTCATATGACTGTAGATGAATCGGTGGATGTTCCGAGACTAAAAGTTGTTTTTTAAGGGGCAATTCAGTGTGTAACAGATGCAAAATTTCAGAAATGGGGGGGGAAAACAATAAATTAATTTCTACTGAAAATTAAACACTTTCTTGATACACCAGGAAAACAAAGCAGCCGCATATTTGTTCTTGGAAATTGTGCATCTAATATCATATAAAGATGGTTGAAGCTGGATGAAGTAATATCACTAGCCCAATACCAGTCAGCGCATGCATCCAGTAAAAGTTAGTAGACCCCACCCCCCCAATTCTACTAACTTTATGAACGACAGACACATAACCAACACAAACACACGCAACTGGGTTTGTTTCCACCTCAGGCTGTTTGCTGCTTGTCATCTCCACTCTCTCATCCCACCTTCCTGTCCAGCTGTCACTATCAGATAAGACAAGAATTACTTTATTTATCCCAAAATCTGGGAAATTACTCTTCCAGCAACCAAAACATGACAAACAACTGAGCTCAATAAATGTAATAAAATACGTCATACCGAGTAAGAATTACACTAAAGAAGAAAAATGTAATGAGCTCAGTGAATCCAAATCTAAATATGATACAATAAGGAGCTGCTGAATGCAGGTATCATGTTGTGAGATGCTGTGGCAGCGAAACTGAAGCAGATGTTAGAGAAAGTGTTCAGCTGCATGCCTACTAAGTGGTGCAGAAGTGGTCAGGATCCATTAATTATCCATAACCATTCAATGCAGCACCAGTCGTCTGGATGACTTCTGTTTCAGCTGGTAGAGGAACTCAAACAGTGCTGCTTCTTCTTCTTTTGGCACAGCGGATCATCTGCCTCCATCTCACCCTATCCGTTGCATCCTCTTCCCTCACACCAGCCTCCTTCTCTGCACCCATCAACCTTCTCTGTGGTCTTCCTCTTCTCCTCCTGCCTGGCAGCTAAATCCTCAACAGCCTTTGTCCAATATAGCCACTATCCGTCCTCTGAACATGTCCCAACCATCTCAGCCTTGCTTTTCCGACTTCATCCTGACAATCACAAATACACGGAAAAATTCACGTCCATGTACACATTTCGCCTCAGGAAAGGGTTTGTGGTGTTAGATGGGGTTGAGATTAGGGTTCTGCGTAGGCCAGTCAAGTTCTCCAACACCAAACTTGTCAGATTATGGTGCTGTACAAACTGTACAGCTGGAGAAAACAGTCAGGCACTTTCCAGATATGGACAAAAGCATTAGGCCACAAATGCATTATACCTAAAAGAGCTTTCATATCCCATTCTAAATCCATATGCATTAATATGGAGTTGGTCCCCCCTTTGCAGCTATTTCAGCTTCCACTCTTCTGGGAAGGCTTTTCTGCAAGATTTATTTATCCTTTTGTCATCGCCTTTGCCAACCGGGTCTTTATTAAAATTGCGTTTCCAGCTCGCTCTGTGTCCTTTGAAAAAACTGAGTAATCATGACAATGTCTTTGTGGAGCTTGCTTTGTGCACTGGGGCGCAATTATGCTGGAACGGGCAAGGGCCTTGAAAATGTCTTAAGATTTTCATTCAGTGAAACCAGGGAGCCCAGGCCAACACTGGAAAAACAATCCTATAGCATTATTCCTCCTCCACCAAACTTTACAGTTTGCACAATACAGTCAGGCACTGACCGATGCTGCTCCGTGATCTGCCACTTGGTGGCCAAGTTGCTTCAATTCCTAAATGCAAAGGAGGAAACTAACAAAGTTCAAATGTAGACTTGGAGCATCCTATTACAGCACTATGCCGGAAGTCAGTGAGCTCTTTGGAATGACCCATTCTTTCAAAAATGCTTGTAAAGGCAGAATGCATGGCTAGCTGCTGGATTTTATATACCTGTGGCAACGGGACTGGATGAAACACCCGAATTCAATGATTCAGAGGTGTGGTCCAATACTTTTGTCTAAATACTATATAAAGGATTGTTTAAAAAAGTGTATAAATATTAGGGCCAAACTAGACAGACACGTGTTCAAAGAGGGACAGTCAAAATGAAACAGGAGCTGATGATGAATGCCAGTTAAAAAAAACAAGGGAACAGAGGTGATGAGACGGCTGAACGACAAAAAAACTGAAACCGCAAACATGTGATTTGTATTTTCTGCTAGAGTAAGACTCAAGAGACGTGCACCTATATTAAAAAATACAATATACCAAGTTATTCTCAGTTGTGATCACCAAAGAAAAGTTATATCTGTATGGTATGACCCATAACTTTACTCCTAAATGTGAATATAGAGCAAATTCTGACCAAATTTTCATAAAATCTACAAAGGATTTAAACATTCTGAAGTATTTCTATTATGCAAGCACAAAATAAAAAAGAGTGAGGACATGCTCAAAAAACAGAAAACAGCATTAAGACAGATGACTACATTACAGCAACCTGACAGAAATAATCAAAGTGTGAGGCGTAGTAGCACGCTGCACAGTGATTCGCAGAGCAGCTATTCAATAGCACAGCACACTTGTCACTTGTGTTTGTAATTGGCTTCAATAAGCAGGAGCGTTCCTGCTGGTACAGTGACAGGGAGAGAGCCTCATTGGAGTTTAATAACCCAACATTTCTCTCCATAAAACTAAAATGAAGGGCTAACAAGCTGTGCTCGCCCATCCATTTCTCGGCATTCAGCTCTGAATGCCAAAAGAACCACCTGTCCATCACAACTGTCATCAGTTATTTATGGGCAGACCAGCTGACCTCAGTACAGCAGAGAAGCTTCATGAATCTGATTATTTGTTTCTGTCCATTGCAACATCTCTGCTGGACTGACAGGACAAGTGTATTACAAGTTCTGCTGTAGTTTCTTATAAAAAATATTCAAATCCATATTGAATTAAATTTTTAAGATACACTCTCTGGACAAAGGTACTGGGCCACAGCTCTGAATCATTGAATTCGGGTGTTTCATTCAGTCCCATTGCCACAGGTTTATAAAATCAAGCAGCTAGCCATGCAGTCTGCCTTTACAAACATTAGTGAAAGAATGGGTCGTTCTAAAGAGCTCACGGAATTCCAGCGTGGTACTGTAATAGGATGCCGCAACTGTACCAAATCAGTCGGTCATATTCTTCCCTCGTAGATATTCCACCATCCATTGTATGTGGTATAACTGAAAAAATGGAGCGTTTAAAAACCACAGAAACTACCACGACCACATAAAGCTGCAGAACGGGGTTGCTGAGTGCTGAGGCGCATAGTGCATAAAAGTCACCAACACTCTGCTGAATCAACTGCATAATTCAAAATGTCCTCTGACATTAACACCAAGCACAATGCCAAGTATTAGATGGCGTGGCGTAAAGCAGGAGTCCCTAACCCCTGGTCCTCGGACTGGTACCAATCCGTGGACCATTTGGTACCAGGCCACAAAGAAAAAATGTTATGGTTGAAATGATAGAAAAATAACTATCATTAGTCTTCTGGATCTTATTTTGGAAAATGTCTGTTTCCGCCCTCACCTTTCTACTGCACTTGAGTCTGACACTCGGCGTTTCACGCTTCAGCAACACAAGCTAACCCTTGAAATAAAATGAGCCAGAAACAAAAGTCACAAGAGCAAACGGTGAGACAGCAGAAGGGTCACAGAAAAAAAGAAGGCTACATTTAAAAGAAAATACCAAAGATTCTTACTTAGGGTACGATTCATTGCAACAGGTGATACACAAGCGCCACACCCGCTGTGACCGACTGTCTAATGAAGCCATGAAACCCTCAAAACTGCTTTGCCACACTGAGACAAAACACCCCACATTACAAGACAAAGCCCTTGGAATTTTTTGAAAGAAAAAAACATGAACATGAAGGACAAAAATGGTTACTGAGGGCCACTACTTCAATAAATGCGTCTGCGCTGAAAGCATCATGTCACTGTCTTCCATCACCCCCAGATGGGACCATCTGGTTTCAGGGAAACAAGCCCGGGGCTCCCACTGACTCTGCATTAAGGTGAGCTGATATAGTGTAGAATTAGTGTAATTGCATAGTATAAAGTGTAATTGTTGCATTCAGATTACAGAGCCCCGGTCCATAGAAACATTTTCATGCATGAAACTGGTCCCTGGTACCAAAAAGGTTGGGGGCTGCTGCCGTAAAGTACCCTGCAACTGGGGACTGGAGCATTGAAAATGTGTTATGTAAAATGGCCAATCACACTTCTCTATCCGAGAGTCTGAGGAATAAATCTTGGTTTGAAGAAAAGTTATATACTTGGAGGGATAATGCTAGGGGGTTGTTTTTCTGCGGTTGGCCTGGGCCCCCGGTTACAGTGAAAGGAAATTTTAATGCCTCACCTTACTAAGACATTTTGGTCAACTCTGCGCTTCCATCTTAGTGAGAACAATTTGGAGAAGGCCTTTTTCTGTTCCCACATAACTGTGCCTCAGTGCATGGTTGAATGAGTTTGGTGTGGGAGAACTTGACAGGACTGCACAAAGCCCTGACTTCAATGTGATCCAGCCGTTATAGCTGCCATTATGCCATAAGAGCTCCTCTAGGCCTAATGTGTAGGTCACTCAATACTTTTGTCCATATAGTTACACATCTTCACAATTAACAAAATAATTTTTTTATTTCTGTAATGTTTAATAAACCACTATGTAGAAGGTCTTTTGCCATTATGATATGTTTAATGTTAAAATGTAATTATTATTGTAATCCTCAAATTTTCAAATGTACTGTTTTACAAAAAAAACAACCCCCCCCCCAAGAAATAAGTTGTCAAATTATTGTTCTTTACTTGCATTCTTAAACAGAAAAACAAATTTTTCTGTTTGGGAAAAATTAATTTCTGACTTTTCAGAGAAACTGAGTGAGCTGGCTCAAATTTGGGTTTAAAAATGTGAATTCATTTTGAAATTCCTCATTCCTGCTTAAAAGGGTAAAATGTAAAAAAAACTCACTTAAAAGGCTGCATTAAAGCACTTTATGATGCTGTTGTATGGTCTTTCATGTTTTCATGACAGGTGGTTAAACTCTCTCTCTCTCTCTCTCTATATATATATATAGAGAGAGAGAGAGAGAGAGGGAGAGAGGGAGAGAGCAGTGATCTAATAAAAATCAGTAAGCAAGCCTAGTCTGCTCCACTGACCTAGGGCCATTTTAATATCAGAGTCATTGAAAACTGAGGGGAATTTCATTCATCAAAACCAACTTCCTGTCCCAGCTGACATTAAAAAACAATTTAAAAGATAGGAAATCAAACTGTCCAATCTTTGCTGAGTTTTGTCCAGAAATTAGTTTCTCCAAATCATTAAACCAGCACAAAAACAGAAAATATGAATGTTCTTGACCTGAAGGGTGGAAAACCATGTTTTTTCCCCTCAATGTTCAAGCCTAAGTGTTTTCATACAAACTACTTCTAATCATTTTGGGATAGAACTGAACAAGTCCCTCAGGGTAAAGTGGAAAACAGGTCTAACACTGTAATATATCTGTAATCTAAAGCAACATCTGGCTCTCCTGATGTACACAAACTGGAGGAGCAGTGACTGGACAGAAGATGTTTTATATACCCTTCGTTCATCATAAACCCAGCAGGGAAATAATAGGTTACAGGAAAAACTATGCTTCATTTATTGTGCAAAGTAAGCACACAGAGATTTATCTTGGCATTCTTTATCATACATTTTGGCAGCTAGCATACTGAAACACATGGGAGTAACCAAATATGTCATTGAGAGGACAAATGTCTCATTTGTCTCATTCACAACCCACGCTGGATGTATTCTTTAAAGGTTAAGAATGAATGCTTTGAGTACAGTTAACGTACGCTATATGGACAAAAGTATTGGGCCATGTATGTGCAGGAGCTTTTATGACATCTCTTTCTAAATCCATAGACATTAATATATAGTTGGTCCCAGCCCCCGAGAAAGATTTGTACTAGATTTTTGAGTGACTGTGAGAATTTTTGCCCATTTATTGAACATTTGTATTGTCAGCTACTAATGTTGGATAGGAGGACCTGGCTCTCAGTCTGTGTTCTCATTCATCCCAAAGGATGGGGTTGAGGTCAGGGCTCTGTGACAGTCCAGTTAAGTTCTTGCACACCAAACTTATGTGACCACATCTGTTTGGACCCTGCTCCATTCACTGGAACACACTACACCACTACATCCAACTCTTTACATTGTGCTTGATGATGTCAGGCTTGCGTGCAGCTGCTCAGCCGTGGAAACCGATGCCATGAAGCTCCTGGCACATAGTTTTTGTACTGATGTTGTCATGGTCTGTGGGTTTTATGGTTTGGGGTTTTGAGATTTTGTTGATTTCCTTGATGTTTAGGTTTTCTTGTTGCTCATGTTTCCCTGTGTTTAGCCTGTTTAGTTGTTGTTAGTTTCCTCAGTGTCATCCTGCTGTGTTCTTGTCTTCTGTCAAGTACTGTCTGACTTATTTTACTTTGGTGGCCAGTCATGTCCTTTGCATTATGTTCAGTTTTGCTTCCTGAGCCTGACTCTTGCCACCTGTGTTCCTCTCTCGCCTGTTTCTTGTTCCTCCTTAGTGTGTGTCAATTAATGCGTATTCTGTAAGGTGTTTTCTCAGGTCATGCTATGGCATGTTTTGATTGTCCTTGAGCTTCATGCCTTCGTTTTTGCAGTGATTGGACTGTTAATTTTGATGGACTTAATCAGCTTCTAATATAGTTCGTTTTTTTTCACCTCTCCACGAATGGCCTGGAAATTCTGCACATTGGGTCCATCGCTTCTCCTGAACCCTGACAGATGTTAATGCCAGAGGAGGTTTGAAAATCCATTTAATTAATCAGCAGAATGTTGGCAACTTTTACACACTATGTGCCTCAGCGACCTCGCTCTGTAACTTTACGTGAGCATTCACTTCATGGTTTAGGTGTTGTCGTTCCTAAACACTTGCACTTCGTAATACTGCCACTTACAGTTGATTGTGGAATACCTAAGAGGGACAAAACTGTACCAACTTACTTGCTGCAAAGGTGGCATCCTGTTAGAGTACTAAAGAATTACGCTCAAAGCTCTTTAGAATGACCCATTCTTTCACAAATGTTTGCAAAGGCAGATTGTAGGATGATGTGCTTGATTTGATACAGTATATGGGAATCAACTGAACACCTGAATTCAGAGAAATAGAGGTCTGGATCAATAATCTTTTGTCCACAGAGTGTAAGTGGTGAAAAGACACAGGGGAGAACCTGTGAATATTACCTTAAACTGTGATTTGCCAGGGTGCGTATAGAAACTGAACACCTTAAATCCTTGAACAGTGCTCCGTTTTTAGGCATATCACATTTTAATAGAAAGTCAAGGAAAAATGTCCTTGCACAAAATCATACACTCATGTGTCCAAAGGACCACAACAGTGGCTAACTACTCAGGGAGTGCCTTACATTTCATGGCTAATTAGTATTGTTTTATGGAAACTATATGACTAAATCAAATAACTCATTTTAAAAAAGAGAAACATTTCAATGGAGAAATTGAAATGCAAAAGTAAAGAGAACTGACCATATACATGCCAAATAAAAATGTAATGTTAATTCAGATTAATTGAGTTATTAATTTATTTTTTCTTTTGAAGTAGTGGCTTTGGATACAGTGAGCGTAGAAAATATTTCACCCTTTTATATCTATGTATTTAAGTTAATAGTTAAATATCCCCGACAGTCAAAAATGTTTTATTTGTTTCACAATTTAGGTGTGTCATGGTCTGGGTGAGTGGCTGTGTTTTCTTCCCCGTGCTGAAGTCTCCACCCCGGGGCGGAGTCCTCTCTTCCTCCCTCCTCTACGCACCTGCTGGCAATCTGGGCTGTCGGCTTTTTAGACCAGCGCTCCCAATCATTCCTCGCCAGAACGTCTGCTAACCTGCGTCAGTGTTTGGCCCCAAGTCGCTCCATTTGCACCGATAATCTGTATGTACTCACCTCATTCTCCTTGTGGTCTCCAGGAACCCTCCGGTCGCCAAGCTCTGCACCTGTCTCACTCACCTCCGTTCTGCTCGCCGTCACAGCCCAGCCACGCGCTACTGGATCCATACCTGCTCGCCTGCCGCTCCGTCACGCATCACAGCCACCCCGGGACCTCATCCGGACCCACTCCAGTTGCCTCCTCCCGCGTCGGATCTCGACCCGCGACAGTAAGACTGACGCCCAGTTTAATAACCCTCTGCACCTGACCTGTCGCTGCACTCCCTCACCTTGTTCTCCTTTCGTTACAGTTCTCCCGTCCCTTCCGGTCCAGTTCCTACACAGCCCCCCTAGACCACGAACCTCACATCTCACCAGTTCACTGTCTGCGAGTTATCTAAATAAAGTCATGTATCATTGTTCAGATCCGGTTTCCGTGTTGTGTCTGCACCTGGGTTC
>VUQH01024386.1:0-13475 GCA_015106775.1 Etroplus canarensis
CACAGTTTTTACACCGGGTGCCCTTCCTGACACAACCCTCACAATTTACCCAGGCTTGGGACCGGCACTAGGACTACACTGGCTTGTGGCCCTGTGGCTGGTTTATGATCAACATCAAATTGCGTGTGTAAAATTTTAAATATTTTTTGCAGAAAGACACAAACACATTTGGGTGACTGAGATACCTGAAAATAGTGTTTATGAAAATGAGGTGCCTAATTATGGAAAAATTACCAACAGATAACCAGAAAACCAAAGCCAGTAACATTAGAAAAACTTACACAAATGATCCCAATCAACCTTCCATTATCCTTGCCATACCAATGGGCCAATTCCTGTTAAAAAATGTGAAAGTTGTAAAAGTTGTAGAAGGACAAATTCATGGTAGTGAACATTAAATATCACAGGGGCACTTGAGGGTTCAGTATATTTTAGTGCTAATAATGTTTTACTTTTGTTTAGCTGGGATTTTGATGGCAGGACTTTTACCCGTGTTTTTACATTGTATTATTGCTACTTTTACTGCAGTAAATAATCTAAACATTTTTCCACTATGCAGTTTATTTCAGTTTTATTTATAAAGCACCAGTCCACAACAAAAATGGGCTCAAGGCGCTTACACTGTAAGGTAAAGATCCTACAGGATTAGAGCGAAAACCCCAACAATCAGACAGTCCCCTATGAGCAAGCACTTGGCGACTGTGTGGTGGAAGAACTCCCTTTTGACAGGAAGAGACCTCCAGCAGAACCAGGCTCAGGGAGGGGCAGCCATCTGCCTCGACCAGTTGGGTTGATGGAAAAGAGGAGAAAGGAGAGCAACGAGAGACACAGACTATGAGAGAGAGAAGACAGCATTTAATGACGTGCAGCAGTAGCAAATAAATGCATGGGGAGTGAAAAGAGATGGGTGGAAAAGAAATGCCGAGCACATCATAAGTAGCCCCCCAGCAGCCTAAGCCTGTTGCAGCATTACTAAGCCCAAACTATGAGCTTTATCGAAAAGGGAAGTTTTAAGCCTAATCTTAAATGTAGAGAGGGTGTCTTTCTCCTGAATACAAACTGGGAGCTGGTTCCACAGGAGAGTTACCTGATAGTTAAAGGATCTGCCTCTCATTCTACTTTTAAACACTTTAAGAACCACAAGTAGTCCTGCACTCTGAGAACGAAGCGCTCTATTGGAAAGATATGTTACAATGAGGTCTTTAAGATAGGATGGGGACTGATTGTTCAAGACTTTGTGTGCAATTAGGAAGATTTTAAATTTGATTCCATTTTTAACAGGGAGCTCATGAAGAGAAGTCAATGTAGTGGAAATATGATCTCTCTTTCTAGTCCCTGTTGTTACTCTCACTGCAGCAATTTGGATCAACTGAAGGCTCTCTGGGGAGCTTTTAGAAAAGCCAGATAGCAATGAATTACAATAATCAAGCCTAGAAGTAATAATTGCTTGAACCAGTTTTTCAGCATCACTCTGAGACAGGATGTTTCTAATTTTGGTGATAGTGCAGAGGTGAAAGAAGGCAGTCCTACGTAATTGTTTAATGTGGGCATTAAACAAAAATGTAGGACTGCCATTGACTTTCACTATACAAAACATTTATGCAATTACAATCCCAAATCAGAAAAATTTGGGATGATATGGAAAATGTAAATTTTAAACAAACAACAACAAAAAAGGGAGTGATTGTTGAATTTGACTTTTATTTGATTGCAGACAGTATGAACCCAAGATATTAAATGTTTTGTCTGGTCAACTTCATGTCATTTGTTGATAAAAATCGATTCCTGCAGTTCTGCACAAGAGCCTGAAAATCATTTCAGATGTTTTCTATGACATTTTTTTAACATACTATATGGTATAAATATGGTTCTCGGACCTCCCTGTGACACCACAGTAAAAAAAGTAATCATGAATTTGCAGCTGAGTCCCGGATTTTGAAACCAGCTGTTGACCAAATTGCGTTGCTGTCTGCAACCATTGTGACAAATGTTATTTTATTCCTGAACCAGAGAAAACCAAATGATATAGTGAAATAATTCAAGTCATGTACTGTGATGGACTACAACCTGTCCAGGTTGCACCTCACCTTTTGCCCTGTGATGGATGGGATAGGCTCCAGCACCCCTTGCAGTCCTGAATTGCATAAGCAGAAGAGGATGGATGGATTCAAGTCAAGTAATAAACTGTTCATGTCTTTGTTGTTTTAGTAAATAAGCGCCTGGAGCCTGATACCCCAACAAGGCATTGCAGCAGTAGAGAAGATTCTCTTTGTTCCTGTCAGCTGATTTGTTCAGATAGAAAACAAGGAAGGACTTTGGCAAAATGAATATAAAAACAGCATAAGTGTGTTGAGGAATGGGGAGCCTAAAGTGATGGAGAACCCAGAGGAAAGGTAAGTGGCTAGAAGCACTTTGGAGTTGTTCCTGTTCCAGTAATATCTCCTCATAAACTTTGTTTTAATTAGAAATGTGATTGGATTTGATCAACTGGGAATGTTTTTCAAGCAGGCAATTAAGCTTTGTTAATTTACTTACAACTTACAAGATAACAATTTCTGCTTAATAATTTTTGGGTTTTTGAGTTAAAAAATATGGGCTGTCACATAGGCTGTAAATAAAAGATGGGCATAGCCTCTGGGTCTGAAAAGTGAGCCAATGGTGAAGTTCCTCATAGCTGCATTATTTTGGATGTCCAGCAAGGGCACGACTCATTTGGTCACAAAAAGAGGTTCAATTGTAAAGAAGTCTACGGGAAGTGAACGCTTTCCTGATGAGTTTATGGTCTCAATTATCAGTGACAACATGATGTCACTGATATCTGGTCAAGATCGGACATTTCAGACATTACATTTGAACATTACTGCACTTGCTAGTCCACAACAGAAATACTAGTTGGTTAAACTTATTACATTTTATTAATGTACAGATGCAGTTACTTGTTGATTCAAAGATGGAGTTATGATTCCACCCGCCACTAACCGGAGCTGCAGCCCTGACAGATTGCTATGACCCTTTTTTTCAGCTTTAATTACTTCAATGCCTTAAGGTCCATTATAGACTGAAGCAGTAGCAGAACCTCATTACAAGTGCTGTGCCTCTGCTTAGAGTCTTGTTTATTTTATGTCTATTCTTACAGGGACAAGTATGGATCTTGAACCAGTGCCACACACCACAGTATTTTTATCTGAAGCTAAGTTTAAGTCTCAGTCCTGCAGTATATTTGTGTTTGAGTGTTTCGTAAACTGCAGAGATTTGTTAGTTTCTTTTTAAATGTAGCTACATGTCAAGGCCCGCAGATGCTATGCAAATAATCACTGGTTGATGGATGGGTGAGATGGAACATAATCCGTCTGTCACTCGTACTTATGTCACTAATATCCTCATTAAATTGTTTCAAAGCCAAGTTTGTGGTTTCCAGGTTTGAAATCTGATCATGTGAATTCAAGGCTATAATAGTTATATTTTCATGCGTTGTTACAGCCCTGCGGATGAGCAGGGCGCAACAACTCCAGAGCGAGGACTTCTCCATGTTTGGCATTCAGCAGGCCACAGCGAGCAACTCTGTCCAGAGAGAGTGCTGCTGCCCAAGCCGGTTTTGCAGGTCTCCCTGGGGGAGCACCATGGCCTTCTGCTTGCACAGGGTGAGCGTGTTTGTAGTAAATCATGCTAATGCAATTCATGCTTGCATACATAGTTACCATCCCAAAGGCCCATTTTGAGATAGCACAAACACTCTAGTTGCATCCTTGTATTGACACGTATTTACTTCTGTTTTAGCTGCGTCCTAGTACGTTTTCTCCGTTGTTGCTGACTTACAGGTGGTCAGGTGTATTCATTTGGAGAGCTTTTATGGAGAGATCTGAGCATCCCTTTGTCTGCTCCGGTACCGGAAAACTCTCTACTGGGGATGACAGTGGTCCGTGTGGCTGCTGGCGGCTTCCACTGCGGTGCACTGAGCGAGCAGGGCAGTGTCTACATGTGGGGGGAGAATACTGCAGGACAGTGTGGACTGACGGAGAAGGGCACGGTCACAAACATCACTGGTTAGTTAATCTCTCCCTTCATTTGTTTCCTTCTTCCCTCTGGTTTTCCCACTTTCACTTTATTTGTCCTTCCTACCCACTCCTTTCAATTGTTTCTTCTTCCCTCAGCGCCCCAAATCTAGTTTTTTCTTGCTTAGCTTTCTTTTTTCTTTTTCCCTTACACTTCACTTCCAAAAACAAATGGAGCCATTAAAAAACATGGCATCCGGATATTGTACATATCTGGATGAGTTTGTTACTTGTGTCATGCTAGTTTTCTTCACTTACACACCAAGAAAGCACAAGTAGGAAGACACACAAACAGATAGCTAATAATGATGATTGTAATGAGGATTTAGGAACAGTGATTGATGAAAAACTGTCATGGGATTTAAACATGCATCATTTATTGCATAGATTGTTCTTCATGTGGAAGTTGTTTGATGTGGATATACTACTTATTTTCTTTCAAGAGTATTCCAGTTTTCTGCTCTCTTCCCTGGGTTCTTTTGCTATGAGCGTGCATTTAATGGGTTTATTTATAAATTCCTTTTCCAGTTGAACTATTTAATAGAATTTATTTTTACAGGGTCAAGTATGTTACATGAATCATGTAACTCACCACAGCATTTATGGCCTAAGTTAATTTGCAATACCCGTCTCTCATTCGGCTTTAAAAATACATACAGAAGAAATGAGGGAAAAAATCAATAACATTCATAATCACACTTTAAAACACAAAACTCAAACACAGTAAAAATGAAATAGATATCACAGAGCAAAACTACAATATAATAAAATACCATAAAACACAATAAGACTGTAAATATGTTCTTAAGAATGCTGAGGGGTATACTACAAAGCAAGATGAACATAGCCAGGCTTTCTTTGAGATAACTGGCTTGAAAAAACTTAAAATCCCAGTCAGAGCTAATGGATATCACAATGGTGATTATCAGCTGTCCTTGTCAAAGTAGGCTTTCTTTTTCAGGGCCTGTGCAAGTCCACATAAAAAGGGTTGTTTTTATCATTTTAACCTTCTTTCACATAAAATAGATCAACTGAGCACTGTCTACTCCAATCAGACACATTATCAGAGTAAGGGATGCTAGCGATCATAAAGGACATCAAAATATTATATGCAACACTGTTCCTGGAAATAAGACAAGAGAGCAACGCTGCACAGTGGATATTTCTGCATTGGTAATTTAGCAGAGATTTTACACTGAATGCCCTTCCTGACACAACCTTGTTGGGATAAATAGCCTACAAATTTAATTGATCAATGTTCTAATTTGAATTTAAGTAGCTGCAATTTCATGACTGTAAGAGAGACTTAGCAGCAGATTAGGACCAAACATGAAAACATTTTTATATTTTGAAAGTATGCGAATTCCCATGAAAATATGACACACAGTGTGCGCTGCTGTAACTTTACAGCTGGGAGTCATTTGCTGATAATAGTAAGAGATGGTTGACTAGATTGCATATTTAAAACATACTCATAGAGCAGAGTATCTATAATCTGTAAGTAAAATGTACCTTCGGCTGCTCCCTTGTATTCTCCCCAAGGGGTTGCCACAGTGGATTAATCCACATTGGTAATTTGGCAGAGGTCAGTAAAAACATAGTGCTTCCAGTCACTTTGATACCAAAACTCTGAACATCGCCTGCTACAGACCAGGTTTTAAGTTCAATATGAATTACCCCTGTGATTTAGCCAGCTTCAAAGAGTGCCACCTGTGTGACACTGACTCTGGCTTTAAGCTCAACATAGTTCATTAACCCCTAATCTTGCTTCATAGTACACCCCTCTGGTCAACAACAATGCAGTCTGACACAGATCTGTGAGTCCTGAGTGCTGGGAAAGAGGAGAGCAGCCCTCATTGGTGTATCACAACCTCTCTGTGGTGAACATAAGTTACAACCATCAGGAGGGAGGTACAGGGTACCACCTTCTCTCATGTTTGGAAAACTTTTATACCTTCTTGTTTAACTAATGTGGCGTACGTTGTGATGCTTTGATCCTTGGAGCTGTTGTTGCTGTTGTGCTTTGTTGTTCATGTATGTAGTATCTTTAACTGCGATGTCTTTGTTGTGCTTATATTTATCTAACAGTTGCTACAAACACTAATAACATTTCCAAAATGTTAGTAACTACTTTGTCAATCATTCCACGCTTCCTTTTTCCACTACTTTTATCTGTTGCTGTAAAACTGACATTTTCAGCTTCCTCCTTTTTTTTTCTTTGCAGCATCTTGTTTTTCCCTTTGTCTGATGAGGCTGATGTTAATTTGTTATCCACTGCATGTTGAGGAAGCCTTACAGCAAGAGGTTGCAGAATCAACAGAACTTATTAAATTAGATAAAAGAGTAAAATAGATGCAGCTATTTACTATTTTAATGAAGCAGAAAATTGCCCTGTTCTAGTTCCAGAGCCCTGTCCAGTCAGTATGGTGGACAGCGAGGTCGTTCCTCCAGTGGTGGTTAGAGTCATGGACCTTGCCTGTGGAAGGGAGCACAGCCTGGCTCTGTCAGCCCAGAATGAGCTGTGGGCGTGGGGTAGTGGCTGCCAGCTCGGCCTGGTCACCAGCGCCTTCCCTGTGTGGAGACCACAGAAGGTAATATTGCAGGTCATTCATGTCACGGATATGAATAACAAGACCCCCCCAAAAAAACAAACAAACAAAAAAAAAGCTTGTTTATAGATTAATTAAACAACATGAAATACTGCTGGAGCACTAGTTACACTAGTCTCACTCCTAATTCATCATATTTTAACTCAAACCACACAGACTACTTTAAACCCAGCTACATTGGTTTGGTGCCCAAACCTAACCAAACAGCAAGCAAAATATAATCAAACACTGAATGAAACCAAACATGAACTACAGTCACCACCACCCAGGTATTACAAACACACAATTTAACTTTAGATAGTCATCCAATTAATAGTTATAGATTAGCTACACAGTATTTATTACCAATTTCCAGAGTTTTTAAACAAAATTAGCAACTTTATAACATATATCCAGATAATGTTATTAAACAGTTGCTAAAGATTAGTTCCTCACAACATCTGCATCTTTTAATTTTGATGAGAGGAAAACAGGAACACAGCTGTAAAGGTTAACCAGTTCTCTGAGTACATGTGAACAAAATTAGTTGTTTTAAAGTGTTAGCTTATTATTGTAATGGTTTATTTTAATTTTAATAAACCGATCATTCATTCCTTTCCATCTGTATCCATAGGTGGAGCACCTGGCAGGCAGACATGTGATTCAGGTAAAATCTAAGATAGCTTCAGTGCCATATTAAATCTACAAAGCAGTAATGTTCTATTCCCAACCTTTAATGTCTGTTTATTTCCTACAGGTGGCCTGCGGTGCGTACCACAGCCTGGCACTTGTTCGCAGTTTACCTCCTCAGGAGTATAATACTCAAAATACCCCTAAAAAGAAGGAGAGAGGTCAGTCACCTCACTGCACAGTGACAGAGAGAGAGGAGCTGTCTGCAGTTGATGACTCTCATTACTGCCCACTTGGGGTGGAGTTAACTGAAGTGATGAAAGGAGAGGTAAGTAAAAATACAAACAAGAATAAATTAAAGAGCTCTACTGAATACCATATTTGAAAAAAATGGGCGTATTTGGTATAAAAATAGTGTGATAGCTGCCACTTCATAGACAAGTAAACCAAAATATTGTGAGCAGTGCTATTTATTATTTTGTGGGTCATTCCAAAATAAATCAACACAATCTGAAAAAATTTCCCACCTGACTGCTTCAGAATCACCCGATTTGTTTATTTTTTGCGCAGTGGCTTTATAGTACATTTATTGAAGGCATACAGAATTTTACCTTCATGCTGTGAAAATTTTCAGAGTTACAGGCCCTTGAAGTACATACTGTAGGGGTGGGTCAAATACTTGTACTTTTGAATTCAGGTTATGTTTTCCAGCATTTTTAGCCCTCATAACTTTTTACATACAGGAGATGGCCATCTGAAATTTACAGGTCTAAAAAACACTTTTAATAAGAAGGTCCTGGGTTCGAATCCACTGGGAGGCAGGGGTCTTTCTGTATGGAGTTCACATGTTCTTCCTTTGCCTGCTTGGGTTCTCTCCAGGTACTCTGGCTCCATCCCACAGTCCAAATACATGCATGTTAGTTTAATTAGTGATTCTAAATTGGCCGCAGGTGTGAATATGAACATGAATGGTTGTCTGTCTTTTCCTGTGAAAGACTTGCAACTTGTCCAGGGTGTACCCTGCTTCTCACCCTGTAACAGCTGGGATAGGCTCCAGCCCCTCCACAGACCTGAACTGGATAAGCAGAAGAAGATGGATGGATGGAAAAACACATTTAAGCGCAGTTAAGAAAATGCAACCAAATCTGTTTTACACCCACTCTAAATGTCACAATCTAAGGCCAGGAGCTCTTTTTTTTTCTGTGGCTGTAGCTCAGCATAGTTAAAGCTATCCATCAAGGAGGTCCAGAAAGAAAGTGACCAGTCATAAGAAGGCCACTTCCTCCCTTGGTTTCCACACATAGAACTGTCAAAAATCAGATGGATTCACACAAGTAAAAACTTGGAGCACGGCGTTACCTGCGGTAGTGTGTTTGCAGACAGAGGCTGCTTTGTGTCCTCAGCTGCTTAGTTCTACATGCAGTGAGGACAAATACTGTGCAAGTGTAACATGTAGAGGTTTGTGTATGTAAAATATTATTTACTTGTGCATGTTTTTTTTCTCTTGAGAATTATTCCAGAAATCTAACATTATTTAATTATATATTGGTGCCCAGTATCACGGGGATACCTTTAGAGGGCTTGTAGGGTTCGTGTCATGACAGGGTGGAGCTATACTGATGATGTGTAAATGATAAACAGTATATTAGGCAGGTGGGATTAAAATGTTTAATTTTATCAGTGTGTGTATGTAAAGCTTCAGCTTCCTGTGAACCAATATCAAGCTCCAGTATTTTGAGGCTGTATAAATGGTTAAAATTAGCTTTAAACAGCTCATTTTTGTAATGTGGTACCACTATTATTAGAAGTCTTAGAAATGTGTGACGCCCCTCTTTGGTTTGTGTTATTAGACATCACCCCGAGGACGAGGCCCCAGAGAAAGGCTTCATGCTGGGGGAATGACAGCGAGCAGCAGTCCTGGGTCTGGAGTCAGTTCATGCCCAATTTCTGAAGGCAGTAAATCTAACACTAAACAGTTCAGTATTGCATAACTCATTTGTTTCTCTTTTATCCTTTAATTTTAACATTAATACATTATTTTCATAACGTCTCTCTTTGCATTTTCTCTATGGAATAAATTTAGCACAAAGCTTGATCCTGAAGGTCACATTGACAATGTAACCCAGTCTGATGGCAGCCAAAAAGTCCATCTGCTATCAGGCTGGAGAACCAACAAGAACCTCTCTGAAGAGCTGGAGCTGCAGAAGCTCTTGGAGAAATTCTCTGATCAGTCGTTTGAGAAACAGCACACCACAGGGACAGGAGACACAGACTCGCTGAGCAGCCACACTTCAGGTTCATAATGCATGTTTCTTCTTTCTTTGTTTTGAAGTTTTTTCCTTTTAATGTAGCATTTATTTTGTTTTAAAGCCTTTTTGTGTAGTTGCTGTTTATTTAAGTTCATAGCTGTTTGATCCTTGGTAGTTTTGTTGTTTAATGCTTTTTTTGTTTTGATTCATCCTGCATTTGTTCCTTTGTTTGAGTCATTGTTAACTTGTGCTTTGCATACTCAGTATTAAACTTATTTTCTTTCTGCTTCTATCTGAAATGTTTTTTTCCCCCTCATCCAGATGACAGCTGTGTTTCCTCAACTCCTTCCACTGACCTGTTGTCTTCCAGCTACAAAGATGATTCAAGTACTAAAAGACAAACCCACAAGTAAGGTCAACTTTATCTGAGGGTGAAGCACTTTGCTGGGCTGGGAATCAGTGGTTGAATACTGTGCCCAAAGCTACTACAAAACAAAAATAATTCTCTGCCAATGCAGACACGTGCTCTACCAATTTATTTTTCATCTTCAGTGTCACTTGCTTGACCTTTTGACCTTCTGTTCTGCAGTAATAGTCGACTGTCCGGGTCATACTCCTCTTCCCCAGTGAGTCTGGAAGAAGTTCGACTCTGTCTGGAGAAGGAGAAGCAGGCACTGCAGGGGCAGAAGAGCTCCAGTCTCACAAATATACACCAGAAGGGCAAACCGGCAACAAACAGGAGACGCTCACTTCCAGGAACACCCACCCATGGTAGGAATTGGTAGGGTGTGAACAGCTTGACTGTACATTTGGGAAATAAGCTTATTTACTTTACTTCTAAGAGTTAGATGAGAAGATTGATACCCTGAACTGTAAATATGGAGTCAGGTGGCTGTTAGCTTAGCTTTTCATCTGCACTCTAAGAAACTGTTCACCAAGAAACAGATATAACATTTAACTTCATGTAAAGTCACAGTTTGTAGTCTTAACATCGTATATTTGTAGTATTTGTAATGAACAAACAATCTACAAAATGTAAAATATGGACTACCTTCAGAGGTGCTGGTAGGATTATTTTTCGACTTTTGGCTTTACAAATAATTCTGATTTAATGGTAGTTCTACTCTTACATTATAATTTGGCAAAATACAACAATAAAAACTGAACAACTTTATCTTGTATCACTGTTAACACTGATAGCAACACCAGCGAGCTGTGGTCCTCCGTGAACAAGGAAGAAAAATTTTCTCCAACAGAAAACACAATACAGTTTCTGCCTGTGTGTGTGTTTTTCACTTTTATACATTGAACAATAACAGATTCTTTAAAACTTGACCTTGCGGCTTCAGATAAATCAAGGTTTGTTTATCAGTTTATCTGAATTAAAATGTCAATATTGTTATCTTGACATATGAGTATTTTCTTTAGTAAGATAATGCAGTGATTAACACGGAGAAAATGAAATGACTGCACATTTAGAAAATCTGAAAGTCTTTTATTCATAATATCTTACTAATAATTCCAAAAACCCCTCTATCTTTTATCTTGACAGTCCACTGCATTTTTGGTGGGCGCATTATTGGGGACATGAGTAAATTCATAACGGAGAGTGAGGTCTTTTGAATAGTAATTTTTGTACACTACATGTAAAAAAGTACTCGGCCACCAACACATTACACTTAGAGGAACTTTAATGACATCCCACTCTAAATCCAATGACATTAATATGGAGTCCCCCTTTTGCAGCTATAACAGCTTGCACTTTACTAGGAAGGCTTTTCTACAAGATTTTGGAGTGTGTCTGTGGGAATTTTTGGCCATTCATCCAGAAGAGCATTTGTGAGGTCAGACACTGATGCTGGATGAGAGGACCTCAGTTGTATTTCAACCCAAATGTGTTAGATGGGGTTGAGGTTAGGGTTCTGTGGGGGCCAGTAAAGTTCTTACATACCAAACTCATCCAGCCATGCCTTCACAAAACTTGATTTGTGTATTGGGGCACAGTCATGCCGAAACAGAAAAGGACCTTCCCCAAACTGTTCCCACAAAGTTGGAAACATAAAATTGTTTAAAGTGTCTTGACAAATGGAAGCATTAGGATTTCCCTTCACTGGAACTAAGGGGCTCAGGCCCACCTAAAAAGAAAAAAAAAAAGCCATATCATTATCCCTTCACTACCAAACTTTACAGTTGGCAATCAACCAGGTAACATTTTCCTGGCATTCACCAAACCCAGACTCCTCCATCAGACTGCCAGATCGAGAAGCGTACATACATGTTTGGCTGTTACTGTGAGCCATCAAAATAATGCCTCTTGTGCCTAAGTTTGGCCATCACAAATAAATCCTTACCCTAGATATGACCCAATTATAACTTTAACCTTAAAACAAAATCTTAGCCCTTAAACAGATCTTGGAAGGAGTGTAAAAAACATACAAATCTGCCAGAGAGTTTTAATTTTGACAAGATTTTATCACTCAGATGGTCTTTCACAAAGGTAGCTAGACAAGCATACACTTTTTTTTGCTAAGGTTTTTATCTAATTTTGTCTTTGCTGTTCTGTAATAAATGACTTTAGTTTATTTATGTTGTTTGGATGAGCACAGGCATAGTAATACATACTAGAGCTGTGTAATTAATGGAATTTTGATTAGATATAATTTTTCCTTCAAGTGATTATTAAAACAAGATCATGAGGATAAAATGATTACTGTGCTACATTCTGTTTTGCAGTAACTTTCTACTTGTGCCTTTCAGCACATCCCTTTCATTTACTGTTTTGCTTTTGCTCCAGTTTCACAGCCTGGCTGGCTGTAGCAGGTTTAGTTCAGTTAACATTTTTATTTGATTTATTTGTTGTTCCACTTGATTTATAATTAAAGCAAAGAAATACTCCCTAAATTAAAAGGCATGTTTCGTCTTTTTTAAAATATAATTAAGCCCCAGTTTTTTCAAAGTGTGTAAGTAATTATGTTATATAATCTTGATCTCAAGCTTGACCATAGTAATTGTGATTTTGCCATAATCAGGTGGCCTTAACACACATGTTCAGCAACTGCATGCCTGTAACCATCGTCTTTTCAAAACAGTAACTTTAAATTGTCTGCTTGTGACACATTTATGGGTTAAACTCCCTCTGACCAGCACTGATAACTTAGAATAGCCAAAAGAACCTTTCTGATAACTCTGTTAATGATTTAAAGTCACTTTACTTAAGCAGGCTGTGTGAAATATATTAATAGTGCCACAGAAATGCAGGGAGAGAGGCAGATAACAGACACAGTTCAACATTTAGGAAAACTATTAGTTAGCACACATACCAGTCTTACTTCTCGTTTTCAGTTTTGCAGGAGTTTCAGAGCTGTAAAAATGAAAGTCCCTCATCAGCCAACACAGAAATAAAAACTATGTTGACATTTCAGATTTTTTGCTGAAAAATCTCTGAAGTGTTAGAAATACTGAATAGTAGTTAAAATTTTTTTGTCTGTAGTGATAATGTTGTTGTTGTGGTGGCCTCTTGCTCTTTGCCTGCGTTTCTGGTCTGAACCGCTTCACTCAGCTCACACTTAGCTGGAGTATATTATAGGTCCAAGGCGGTACATGTTAAATCTAAGAAAGCTCTCTAAGTCATTGGGGTGTGTTGATACCAGACCTGTTGGGTGTGGTTTGTTTGTGTTGTGCCCATGTAGTATAGTTAATGTAAGCCAGTGATAACACTGTACTGGGAAGTCTGATGCACTTTGTCTGCAGAACGAGCAAAAGCCCTCATGAGGTCAAAAAAAATCTGTCCTATTTTTCTGTTTTCTGAATTAATGAGAGGTCTTAAAATTTCCAGAGAGCCTCTACTGACTTGAAACAAGCAGTAGTGGCCTCCCTTCACCTGTTGAGTTTAATACATTTCTGTATGGTTTAGGTTTCAAACTTTAGGAGATACTGGCATCGTTATCTCTTAAGTT
>VUQH01024389.1:0-10466 GCA_015106775.1 Etroplus canarensis
CCATACGTGCTGCACTAGATGCAACATCTCATTTTATTTCCGTTACCTTGTTTTCCAGTGTAGACGTCCGGTTCGCTATATAAGTATAAGCATTTATGCTGTCCAATTTTGCTCCAAACTCTGCCCGGATTAACTTCAGCTCGTTCAAAACATCCGCCACATCGGCCATACTGCCAGCGCTAGCTTCTCCGCTAACGTTACCTGTTGTACCTAGCGGAGTTATTTTACTAGTACTTCTGAGTCCCCGAGTAGTTATGTCGCTTCATTTGGTTGCAGGGGGTTTTGGCATATCAGCACGGGGGTTTAACTTTCAAAGTTAGTGCTATTTGCTCGGGAGTTTAGATTAAATTGTGCACGGTTGTACAGAGCTCCCACACTAAGCTGCCATCTTGGTCTCGGTCACCATGGCAACTCCCCAATCTGCATTGGTAATTTGGCAGAGGTTTTATGCCGGATGCCCTTCCTGACACGACCTTCCATGGTGAGAGGGGCTAGTGTCTTCACAGGGCCCCTTGGCATCTCTTTAAAAGGTGGCGATACGCCTTAAACATTCATTTTTTAAAATGCAGGGTTAATGTTATGAAGTTAAATTTTTTTTAAAAAGTTTTCCTAAACCTAGTCGAGGAATTTGTGTCTAAGCAGGGAGTGAACATGAGACTTATCAGGGAATAAAACTAATAAGTGAGTTAAAAACAAAGTGGAAACCACAAAGCTGGAAAACGGGACACTCTTCTTACTCTTCCTGCTGAACTTGTGTCTCAAAGTCACCGCCAACTTTTTTGCCTCCAAGCAATGATCATAACAACAACAACCAATCACTCACAAGACAAGCTAACCAAGCTATTAGCATGAACATTAGCTGTCTCTTGCTAACTTTTTTCATATAGTCGTTACCCATTGCAATTATGAACTTTTGATCCCGTTCAGTTCAGTAATGCGTGGTATCACTTCATTCAAAGTGAATGAGAGGTTAGAGCATTGGATCCTGCATAAATACATACTATTATTATTTCAACCAGTGTCCAATACTGCTAAGTCTATAATGGGCTGACCCCAAAGGTAGGTCATCAGTACTATTATAATGTGGAAACACAAAAGACCTTTCCCAAATTAGTGCAATAGTGAGACGTCTTTTTTGTAGCATTTTTCTGTAGCATTAAAATTTTAGGAATAGTTGCATCAGAGTTCTCCACAGAGGATTGAGGTGCCACCATGGAGATGTGTACAATCATACAAAATCTTGTCCCTTCTGATCCAAAAATCTCCTACCCTGAATACATTGCTGCTGCAGGGTTGTGTGCAAAACAGAATAGCTGATTGGGCGTCCTCTTTCCAAAAATCACTTTATCTTTCTCTGGGCTTAAGTGTTACTCTCAGACAGCCACAGGGGCCTCTGTGAGTCCCTGAGTATCGTGGCCTCGCCTTGATCTTGTTTACTTAGTATTCCACTAGAGTCCAGAAATGAAGAAAAGGAACTAGCAACTAGGAAAAAAGGGAGAAAAAGAGGGAGAAGAGGAGGAGTAAGAAGAAGAAGAAGAAGAAGAGGGTGGCTTCCTCACCCCCTTTGCAACCTCTCCACTTTGCTCTTCGACACTCAAAAGAACTTCCACCCTCTGGTAACTTTTCAAAGGCACCAGTAATGGTCTTTGAAGCAGCCATCAAAAATAAGTGTTTTTTATCCTCTTCTTTTTTGTCAGGCTGAATGCTCTGAGGGGTTGGATGACTTTTTGTCTGAGTTGTATGTATGAGAGGAAGAGAGAAAGAGGGAAACATAAAGAGACCAAGGGGTCTAACAATCAGAAAGCAAGGAAGTGTGTTTTTTCTTTCTTCTGCACCTTTAGACCCTTCTTAGTTTTTCCCCCACTGTTATGATTTTCTTTCTATTCCTCTCATTTATTTCTAAGGGACAATTTTGTTTTCAAGACTGGCATGAATACTGAAAAAGATATGCACTGTAATTTTAATTTCTTTGGATTTGTGAGGCTTCTTGCTTTGCTCTTTTTTTTTGCTTTCTAGTCAGTATTCATTTGTAGATAGATTAGTAGCTCTCTTTGATAAAAATTGAGCGAGATAATACAAAGTAAAAAAAATAAAAATATAGATATATTGCAATATCTGACTTGGCCCATAAATACGATTTAATGATTATTTTAATGATTATTTTTGTAAGCATGAAAGCATCATTTTAAGTAAAGACCAAAAAGAACTTTGCTAGTTTACATTTCTCTGTATCGATCTCTTCTTGGACCTCCCCGCCTTGTGATATGCATGCATGGAAAGGATAAAGCAGAGAGAGCAGCAGCAAGACCCAGAGCTGGGGTAGAAGTGGGTTGCAAGGTGGCTTGCAGATGCCCAGCAAATGTAGGCAGGTAAAGCATCTTAAATACTATGTTTTCTGTAGGATTTGCCATGAAATGCATAGAAGGGTATCAGCTGATCTTACATTATTTAAGGTAAGCTTGACTTTATGGCCTGCCTGAACCACTATTATGCTCAGTTGTTTTACTGACAGATATATTTAGTGATCTAAATATATCAGGTGTTGTTACCAGTGGTGGCTGTTTCTTCTTGTTAAAGATACAGCTGACCAATCAGAATTCAGTAGGTAGGATTAAATATTAGAACATCACCTTCTTAGTTACACATTATTGTTAATACTCTTATCCATTTTGCATTACTTTGTTTTTTTGAACTTCTGCCTTTGAAATCCACCTTACAAGTTCCTCTGTACATGCAGAATGCAGCTAGAAGACAGTCACACAGTTTATACTGTAATTAGCTGCTGTCTTAGTAAATCACAGGCTAATTCGAAGTGCCTTTCAAACTGCATCAATCTGAGTGTCAGTCCACATGTCCTAAATTTGGTCTTCAATATCTGGCACGTCGCTCTTGGCTGCCTCAAAGGGGTTGATGCATTTTACATGGCTGGCTACAGAAACGGCAGGGTTTTTAGAAGTAACAGAAGCAGAACTGGGTAGCTAAGCATAGAAGATGAAGCACCATCCACAGAATATGTAGCTTCCTTAGCATCAAATCCAAGAAAGTACAGAACAAAGCAGTGCAGCAGCAAACTCCACCAAATATCTCATCAAAATCAGGTATCTATTTGACAGTTGGAGGAAAACATAGCTATTTTCTCTACCTCTCTCTTTTCTCTCCAAAGGTCATAGAGTGAAGGTGTATGTATCTGTCTCAGATATGCTTGTGGTATCAGTGGAAGCTCACCCTCAGCTCGCCCTCAGCTCACCCAACTGCATATCAGTGTTTAAGTGCCTAGGAAGGCTCGATGATGCTTCACTGGGTGTGTGACTTGTAATAGGATTGTCTGTGTGTTTTGAGAGAATTCTTCAGTGTGTGTGGTCCCTGTATGTGAAGGTGATTTCTGCAGAATAGAGCACACTTTTACAGTACTTGAGTGAAGTTTTGCTCTTCTGTAACAATGGCTATTGCACTTTTATTATCAATTAAAGCCGGAAAGAGAATTGTCCTTCTGCTCCACTACAATTTATAGTTGCTCTCAAAACTGTGACTCTAGCTGAACAACTTTATTGCATTCTTCTAGCACTCAAATATCTTCTACTGTCCTCACCAGAAATATTACATCATTGGTGAGTTGCTCAAACTCAAGAATCCTTTGGGGTCATGATAAAAATTCCAGCCATTTGTCTGCAGCAAAACCAACCTAGGTTGGTCAATGAATTTGTGGCTACAACACCTCCAAAACCTCTCTCCGTTCCATTCCTCATAATGTTGTATAAAAGACTGTCAGTACATATTTGGAACACTATAAATGTTATCTTGCCATTTGGGGCACCAGTGTAGAAAGGGCTTTTAAAGGTCATTTTGAAAGGGAATTACAAACTATCTGTTTAGGTGCTTGAAAAGATAGGCTGGCTTCTGAGTATCAAAAACAAGGTTTTGCATAAATAAGTCATGTAGAATTTTACTTGTAAAATTGCATACATATTAAAGTAATGTATGCAAATTATCAATGTGTACATATTACTGAAATCCTGTAGAAAGAATGGCATGATGAAAATAGCCATAAAAATTAACATGTTTAATTTCCATAAGCATATGTGCCTTCAGCTACTCTCTTGTATTCTCCCCAAGGGGTTTCCACTGTGGATTAATATACATCAGTAATTTATCAAATGTTTTACACAGGATGCCCTTCCTTATATAAACCTCCATGATGAGAGGAACTTGTCCCCACCGGAAACTGAACCAGGGAACTCTCACTTCTAAGGCAAATGTATAAACCATTAGACTCTAGGGACACTAAAATTCCATGAGGAAATACATGGATATATTGTGGAAAGCAAAAGAGTAACAACACTGGCCAAAATGCAATCTTGAAACCACTGGCTAACATTTGAGGAGTATTTAAATTTTTCACGGATTTAGTTTAAAACCTCGGTTGCATTCAAAGCCAGGACTAAAACCACATAACAGAAAGTCCTTTTTTTTGGAGTCAGTAGTGGTCTTCCTTGAACAAGACAGTAGAGAGCTCATTTATCAGCTTGTCCTGTCTAGCTTGGTTAGCAAGCTGAAGCACATACATCGATCAGGCATAATATTATGACCACAGACAGGTGAAGTGACTAACACTGAATGTCTCTTCATGGTGGCACCTGTTAGTAGGTAGAGTATATTTTGCAACAAGTCAACAGTTTGTCCTCAAAGTTGATGCGTTAGAAGCAGGAAAAAAAAGGCAAGTGTAAGGATTTAAGTGAGTTTGACAAGGCCAAATTGTGATGGCTATACAACTGAGCCAGAGCATCTCCAAAATTGCAGCTCTTGTGGGGTGTTCCCAGTCTGTAGTGGTCAGTATCTATCAAAAGTGGTCCAAGAAAAGAACAGGGGTGAACCAGTGGAGTTCATGCCTCGATTGGTGAGGCTGTTTTGGCAGCAAAAGCGGGACCAACACAATATTAGGCAGTGTTTGTAATGTCATGCCTGATTGGTGTATTTCTTGGATGAGCTGTTACTTGTCACATATTTGCTTGAAAAGTGACAAAAGACAGTTGAGAGGTCCAGTACAATGAAGCGTTAATTACCTTTCAGTCAATGTGGCAACACACCTATCTTTAAGCCTTGATAAAATTTAAACCTCTGAGTGATAAAATGATAGGAACCCTAGAGATATTTAAGAAGTAATTTAGCTATACTGTAAATACCAAATCTAGGCTTTTAACATGTTTTTGGCTGTAAAGTACTACAAGTGGCCACTGCAGGAACTGAATTTTGTGGGACTTCTAGATTGACTTCATTTTTCAGGCCTAGAGGTTGTCACAGTAAGAAAGTGCCTGAGTCTTGGCCATCACCACCAGACTCTAAGTCAGTGATGGGTTTCGAGACTGGGCAGCATTTTATCTGAACTGTTCTAGAAACTACCAAACAGAAACAGATTATTAACAAGTCTTCCAATCATTTAAGCATGTATGTTAAGTGTGTAAAACTATACTTTTTATTGTATTGTTTTTATATTTTGTTCATTTTTCCTACGTCTTTCGACTAAACAGCCGACTTTGCAGTTCCTGTTTCCGTTCTTTCTTAGACTCATGTTTCTGTTTTTGTGGGTTACTCCAGTCCATTATTGGAGTGAAAATCTTGTCTGACCTGAGGTCAAGGTTTTCGAAATAAACAACGCTTTCATGCAACAATGTGGGAAAACATCATATTAAAAGTCAGTTTTTTATGCTCCGTTTAATCGGTTTTTTTTAGAAGAGTCAGTATGCTTACCTGATTGACATGCATCTGTATTTTATGATTGTTCCATTTTACTTATTTTAATAACTTTGCAGCTCTGCATCAATGCTTTTCTAAGGTAACTTCATTTCAGATAGGATGTTTTCTTCAGCAAAATGTATAGCCCACAGCTGCACATTATTTCTTTCTTTTCGCCTTTTTTTATCAGGGAATGTGGTGCTTTGCTGTTACCCTGAATACCTTTTAAGTGGATTTATATCTTAGAGAAAGGATTGTGATTTTCACACATACTCGATCTAGTGCTGCCCTCACAGCCTCTGTAGCTGTACCCCTTCCCCCAAGACACCCAGGAAAGAGGCAAAAACAGTGTGTAGGAGATGCTACACATTTCTCTTTTGAACTCCGCAGGAGTGAGGCGCTTTCAAACGCTCCCATGTGCAGTTTTTTTTCTTAGATGGAAGGAGGAAGGGCAGGCAGTTTAGTGAGTGAGGGACAGATGAAGAAGTAAAGGAGAGAGAGAGAGAGGAAGAGACATAGAGCCACAGAAAAAAGGAGAAAAAATGGAGAACGGACGCAAAAGCATAACAGAACGTGTTGGAATGGATTTGTGTATCCCGCTGGGGGTGAAACGGTAAGCCACTTTCTATGTTTTGTAGGAAGTGGATTGATTTCCCCTTCTGTGACCTCTGTCTCACTCGCTGCTGTTGCCAAGTGTGATACAAAAGTCTTTTAACTGGAGGTGGAAATACAGCGGCTGCTGCTTTTGGAAACAGCACAAACTGAGTCCAAATGTTCTCAGGCGTGGTACAGAACAAAGTCACACAGGTAGGCCTACAGGTGTAGCCTTTGTGCAAGCGCCAGTTTTTTATTACATACCTGCTGAGCTTCCCAAACAGGTAGTTTAAGGAAGTCAGAAAAACTAAGTGTTGGTGTGTTGGCACTCTGTGCAGAGAAGGTAGTTAATTAAACAAAGGAAAATTAACTAGTATTCATTTTTCTTTAAAAACTTTTAAGTAAATTATTTCATTCTTGCAATACCAGACAAATTGTATTTATAACAGTAATGATATCAAAATAAGCACTCTTAAAAGTATTCACATGTCAGTGCAGTAATACAATTGGCTCATGTTCCCCAGGTCTACTACCGATTGGCTCTTGGGGTTAAAAGCAGGCCAACCACCATAGATCTCTAAGATTTCTATTACAGGTTCTCTGAGTGCCATGTGTCTTCTTTTTGCCTAACTCGGACAAATATGCGACGCTAAAAATGTTAAAAATATCCTTTTTTTAGACATGCAGTTAACCAGTGAGTACATCGGAAGGACAGCTCCACTTGAGCAGATTGGAGGCAAGCTTAAGATGGTTTGTACGTCCAGAGGAGAGATAGTGGATGTATTGGAAAAGGATGTTGAAGGTGTAGCTGCTAGGCAGGAGGAAAAGGGGATGAACATGAAGGTTCATGGGTGTAGTGAGCTGATGTGACAGAAAAGGATGCAAGGGATAGAGATGAGCTGGAGGCAGATGAGCTGCTGTGGTGTCTAACTGGAGCAACCAAAAGAAAAAGAAGAGGACAAACAGATATTCAGAAATCCCAATCTCATCTACCTAAATCTACAACCAAAACCAACCAAAACCAACCAAAAAAATCAGAGTTCTGCATGAAAGATGGACATAGATTCCAGATCTGAAAAGTGAAGCCAGTGCAAAAGTGCCTTAAACCTGCTTTCTTTCTAATGGCCAGCAGGGGGCATCTCCTCCAGTTGCAAAAAGTACTCCAACTCTATAGAAATCTGTGTTAAAACAACTCTTCTTTTTACCAAATTTATGACCTCAATAATCACTTTCCTGGATGGTTTAGTGTCTCAGTATCTAGGTCCAAGTCTCATACAGTATAATAAGATGTTAAATTTGTAAACTATGCTCCGATTTAGAGTAAAATGCATGATAACATAGGGTATGGTAACCATGTAACTAACAGTGTTCCTCTGGGTTTTTTTTGTCAGCTTCACCCCTCACCCATCACATCTGGTTACAAAACACCAAGACAGTGAATGAGTTTTCTCGAACGTGCATCTTTTATGTACAGTCTATAAGGCTAACATAAGCCATCCTTGAAGAAAATCTGAATCAAATGGAAAAACCCTAATAAAAATAGGATCTGCTCTATACAATAAGCGTGTAATCTTTAACAGCAGAAATAATGTCATCATATAAAGAGAAAACAAAAAAGGTAAAATTAGACAATCTAAAAATAGACTTAATTCAATAAATATTAAAATGGTAATTAAAGTTATCAGCTCATCCCTGTTATAAAACTCTTGCTGAAAAAAGGCTAACAGGTTAAGAAGGCTAATCTTACATCCCATAATGAGTAATATAAAAGACAGTTTACAGGGCTGCAGGCAACTGGTTGATCTTTATTGTCCATTATTCAACAAAGATTTGCCTACTAATTTAGGTCGCTTTCTCCATTGACTCTTTTTCATTCGCACTCCCTCAGGTGCCGATATTCTGTACATTCTCAAGCCTCCTTCAACAGGTCATGTCCCCACATTGGATCAGTGAAACATAAAATTAAAAAGACTCTTAGCCTTTTGACATCTCCTCTCAGGGCTTCAAAAGTTAATCTGTCCTTTGTTGAATTCAAATTAACTTGACCTTCCCCTTTACAGCCTGTGTGTATGTGTGTGTGAGTGTGGTCCACTGAACCTTTCAAATGGCACAGGCCAAACCAGTGCTGTTTGCCTAAATGATACAAGCGCACGCCCCCATGAGGCAAACACACAATTACCAGAAGGTGGGAAAGTGGGAGTGGTAATCGCAGGTGAAGGTCAAAGCTGCCTTAGGGCGGCCCCGTACGCTCCTCAAGAGGATGGAAAAAATCTGACTGAATGCTCCGTCTGGGCCCCGTGTAAATCACAGAGCTGTAAAAGTGGTTCTGTCTACACTGCCCACCCTCATAAATTGGCATCTCCCTGCCGCCCTCGCCCCCCCACCGGCTTCACACATGCTTTATGACAAGAAGATCAGACCACTAAATGAACGGAGGCATGGGGCTCGTAAATCCTCCGGGCGACGACGGCGATACAGCGAGGGAGGTTGTTTCGGTTGACACTCCAGCAAAGACGAAAAGTGGAGTTTGGCCCTTGTGGGTGTAAAGAGACAAAAGGCAGGAAACTTTTCTTGCAGTGTTTCCCCGTGCCCAGGGCAGTGCTGGAAACTTTAACACACCTCGTGTACTTCCTGTGGAGTAGATGGATTTGCTTTTCAATGACCACTTTGCATATTAATGAAGAAAAATTGATTCCCTCTAAACTCTTACAGCTCTTTTGTTTTAAGATGTAGAATTCCCATTAAGGCCTTCCATATGTTATGCAAAGACAAGTATGTTGACATAGAAGTATTTGCTCATTATACATTAATTTACTTAGGTAATGGAAGCATTTGCATATGTAGTAATTTTCTCTTTGTGGTCCTGTGATTTAGATAAATACAGATGTGGTGAGAGTTGATTTCATTTTAATTTTAGTTTTTCAATTGAAAACATCAATAATCTTTTCAAATACAGCCGGATGTAATGCCTCTTAATTGAATTCAACTCGCCAGTGACTCAGCCTTTCATGTTATTGATTTATGCCAGTGAGAAGCTTCATATTTTTATCACCATCTAAATTCCAGAGTTGTTCACAAGATCAATACAGCTTAAAGTCTCATACATGTGTTAAATGACTCGTCTACTGGAGTATTGTTTTCTGTCTGTGATGTTTAGGGCTTTAAGTCAGTCAGCAATAGCAATTTCCCTTCCTTTGTTTTGGGACACACACACACACATATATGCTGTATTCCTTTCTGTGCAGAGGAGGAAATTCATTTACCTACAGGGGGCCATTGTGCTCACGCAAACTGTTTTGTGAAGTCATTTTTCATTCTTTATGGGGCCATTTCATCAGAATCCCTGTTTGAAAATAGACAAACTCTCACATTAATTTTAGAATTATGACACTGTGGCATGCAAAATGCTGTTCTTTTCAGTTCTCCAGCCTTGTGTTCAGGGTCAGCTTCGCACCCACAGAGGCAGTTTCTAGGGCTAGATTTTGCTTGTGCCATTGAGATTGAAGAGGAGTCCCTGCAATTCATCTCATGCACTGCGTCTGGTTTTCTGTAGCCTTTAAATCCTTGAAATGCCCTTAAAAGTTTTATAAACTACTGGATGGTGCTAAACAATTAATTGAGTTTCTTCAAAACTAGACATGTACAGTTGAAACCAGAAGTTTACACACACTGTGTAAAAAGACACAATCATTTTTTTCTCACTGTCTGAAATTAAATCAAACTAAACTTCTCCTGTTTTAGGGCAGTTAGGATTGCCAAAATTTTGGCAAAATATTTGCTGGATGCTGCAATAATGAGAGAGAGAATATTTTAGAGAGATTTTTATTAATTTCTTTGAAGCCAGAAGTTTCCATACATTTCCTTAGTATTTGGCAGCATTGTCTTTAAACTCTGTAACTTGGGTCAAGCGTTTTGAGTGTCCTTCCACAAGCTTCTCACAACAGTTTGCTGGAATTCTGGTCCATTCCTCCTGACAGAACTGATGTAGCTGAGTCAGGTTTGTAGGCCGCCTTGCTCGCACACACCTCTTCAATTCTGCTCACAAATTTTCTATGGGACTGAGATCAGGGCTTTGTGATGCCACTCCAAAACATTGACTTTCTTGTCCTTAAGCCACTTTGTGACTATTTTAGTGGTATGCT
>VUQH01024390.1:0-14571 GCA_015106775.1 Etroplus canarensis
ACACGCTATGGGAGAGAGAAGACAACATTTAATTACATGCAGCAGTAACAAATAAATGCATGGGGAGTGAAAAGAGGTGGGTGGAGAAAAAATGCTCAGCACATCATAAGAGGCCCCCCAGCAGCCTAAACCTATTGCAGCATAACTAAACCCTAACTATAAGCTTTATCAAAAAGGAAGTTTTAAGGCTAATCTTAAAAGTAGAGAGGGTGTCTGTTTTCCGAATACAAACTGGGAGCTGGTTCCACAGGAGAGAGGCCTGATAGCTGAAGGCTCTGCCTCCCATTCTACTTTTAAAAAATTTAGGAACCACAAGTAGGTCTGCACTCTGAGAGCGAAGCGCTTCAATGGAAACATATGTTACAATGAGGTCTTTAAGATAGGATGGGGCCTGATTGTTCAAGATTTTGTAAAGTAGGATTAGTCAATATCTGGTCTTTTTTCCTGAAACGTTATCAGTTATAATTTTCTGTTAGCTAATCAATAAATTTACTAAATGTTTAAGCTCTGGAAAAAAGAAACTCCAAGAAAGCTGGTAGCGGAAGGGATCATGTGGATTTCAGTGACTTAGTAAGTTGAGTAGTTCAACTAGATTCAGCATTTATTAGGTTTTCTATAGCAGACAAGTTTTGACAGAGCTTTATCGTTTGTAGACCCTGGGTAAATGAGTTTACGCCCTTTCTAATTTTATAACAGCATAAGTATGATTCCCCCAACACACAGCTCTGTCTGCAGCAACAATTTCAAGCATCTCCAGGCATGCCTTCACAAGTGGTGAGGGGACGATTTATGTCAACTGCTTAGAGCACACCTCTCACTGCACTCGGTGCATGTGTGCGTTTACACGCTGGGAGACACAAAGAATTCACACATAAATGTAATGACTTTGGGATATGCCTGACAGGCAGGGTCTCATGTTTCCATGCTACCCTGCTACAGGGTTAATAAACACAAACAGCCACAGTGAAGAATCAGCTTTAGTCCTTCAGGCCAACATTGCATCTCACTGTAGACAGCTGTTGTTTGTTAGGCGAGGCAAGGCGAGGTTGGGCGCTAAGCAGCACTGAGTCTAGCTGAGTGTGCCTGAGTTTGTTGAGGAGTGCCAGTTCTGGTATTTTAGGCAGTCAGACAGTGTCACCTGTCAGTGGACTAGTCTAGACAGAGTCTCCCACATGGTGCAAGAATAAGCAAGACAACGATATCACCCTCCTAAGTCTCTTTAGGGGTCAGTAGTGTGTGCTGAACAGCCACAAAGTGCAGATCGTCACATACAGACCGGTGTGAACTGTCATTGTGGGTAACATCGAGTTGTTGTACAGTTGATGTTTCAGAGGTCTTGGGAACTGAAATGGGCCAAAACGAAAGTGAGGCACAGTCTCACACCCTGACAGCGTTCTTGCAGGACCTTTCCTCTCATGATCAGCAAGGTGATGTGTTTCCTTTGCCAAAAACCATCGTCAGCAAGGAAGGAGGTACTCGTTAACAGCTTTGTCCTCTTTGAAACAGACTGCAATTTCATTCCCAATTAAGGTAAAATATTTTATCTTACCTGAAAATTGTATTGTTTTTGTTGTCAGAAGTTCAACCAGAGAACAAATTAACCAAAGCTATGGCAGCATGTGACTGCAGCAGTGATGACCATCAACTGTTTGAAGCAGAGTGGTACTGGGGCAACATCTCAAGGTATTTAATATTTATATCACCTGCTACTATCTAAAACTTTCCTCACAGACTAACAGTCATCACCATTGTTACAACATATACAAGTGTTGAAGCTTTTGCACCCTGGTTTGTTTGAGTTGTCTTTCTCAGATTCTTGTAATTAATAGAAACCTTCATGTCTGTGTGTCTTGTTCAGAGAAGAAGTAAATGAGATGATGAGAAACACTCCTGATGGCACATTCCTGGTCCGAGATGCTTCCAGTAGAATTAAAGGGGAATACACTCTGACATTACGGTAACTACTAAGATTAGAGCTGAGTGTGCATATGGTTACACTTTCAGTACATGAGAAGGTTAGCCATTAGTTAAATTATATCAAACACATGTAGTTAGGGTATAATGAAACTAATACTCTGGCAGTTTTTAGTTGTTTTGCTGCGTTACAATCATCAGCAGTCTGTATCTCGTGAATTTGACATTCAACCCACATTAAACATAGTGTACTGTAGTCAAAGGTTAGTTATCATTTTCTGTTATCAATGTTTAAATTTAGTTTTACTGGTTTTAAAGTGTAACTTTACACATTTTGTGGTTTCCGTCTAATTTTAGCTGAATCAGATCAGACCATGTTTCAAATATAAAGCTTTGTTGATTAGAGTTTGGCGCAGACTCTAGTGGTCAGCAACATAACACCGTGTCTTCACAAGATGCATTTCATGAGTGTTTTTCCAGTCATCCATCTTACATTTGTACGAAGGAACGAACAAACAGACAGACACAGACACACACACACACACACACACTCTAATTTCAGCCAATGCCGTCAACAGTTTTCCTCATACACCTTACAACTGGCTCTTGGTTTATATACACAAAACTGTGACCTACAGCTCTCTTTGATCTTCAAGTTGATATTCTTCCAATTTGCATGCTCTTCATATTGGGCTGGGAGAGTTAAAACTCTCCTTTCTGAAAAAGCAAAACTGGCTAAGCAGATCCAGCAAAGGGTGCAATGAAAAACAAAGCTACTGACTTTCTACTTTTCACTGGTTTCAGCCTAAAAAGACAAGAAGAGATGCATTTTCAATATTTTTTGGAACAAATATTTTTTGACTTTTTCAGAAAGGATGGCTCCAACAGGCTAATAAAAATCTTCCATCATGGGGGGAAGTACGGATTTTCTGAGCCACTGGCGTTTCCCTCTGTTGTGGATCTGATCCAGTATTACCAAAAGAAGTCACTGGCTCGATACAACTCTAAACTGGATACACGGTTACTCTATCCAATATCCAGAAACCAGCAGGTAGGCTTTTAAGGTCATTAAGATGTGAATTTTTAATTTTTTTTTTACATTACAACAATTACGTTGAACTCTAGTGATGTTTATATGTGTACTTGAAGATGTTTACTGTTATTGCTATTGTATTTTTAAACTTCAGTGACTCGTTTCTGGAACAGAACAGTAGTACTAATGGCCACCAGACTAAATGCATCATATGAGACTGTAAAAATGGACTTTGTCCTAATCATCTTTTATATTTCTGTGCATATAGCAGCAGATTGTGATGGAAGTTGACATTGATGCAGCTGGAGAACAGCTGAGGATATTTCAGGATCAATACAAAAAGAAGAGCAAAGAGTATGACCGTCTATTTGAGGAGCTGAATCAGACCTCACAGGTATATCACCCTAATGCCTAAAACTCCTTTTTTATGTAAATCTGTTTGACTAAATAACATTGGAATTAAAGTCGAGCAGCAATGATTTTCTATGAAACACTGAACAGTGGACTCATGTTGCTCAGTTGTGCTATGTGCCGCTGTGTGTTAAGCCAGCAAACATACTGAGCATAGACATGCTGATGAATCAATTAAAATGATCAGTACTACCTGGAGTAGATGAAACAAAACTTCAAACCACCTGTCAGCCCATAGTAAGAGCTTTCTAAGGAGTGGTGACATGACCAGGTAGGGCTGCTGATTGTTTTTACTGATTGATGGACATTTGTCATTTCAGTATGTTTACCCGCTTAATGCACAGCAGTGCACAGCACAGCTGATTGAGGTGAGTCCACCTTCATCCTTTTGTAATCTAATTATTCAAGTAACTCGATGAATTGTTATAGCCATAAGATAAGTTAAAGATAATTCTGTATTAGTCCCACATTGGGGAAATATGCATCATATACAGCATCAAAGGCAAACAAGTATTTTCAAAGATAGTCATTCAGTTATAAAAAAAAGATATGTGCACAATTTAAATAAAATTAAAAAAATAAAAAGGAGCATAAACTATATACTCTAACAGTACTTTAAACATAATCACACCATAGTTGCACAAAAAGTAGGTTTGAAATTCCACAATATGAAAGGGACAGTTCCACTGTGTATTGAGAACTACAATGGACTGGCGACCTGTCCAGAGTGTTCCCTGAACTTCACCCTGTGACAGCTAGGGATTGGTTCCCTGCAACCCTGACTTAGATGAGCAGAAGTGGATGGATGGATGGATGGATGGAGTGTGTATTGTGTGTGGGGTCTACTGGTCTACTAATGCTGGTAGTAAAGACGGCAGCAGGAACGAAAGACATGCGGTAATACTCCTTCACACACTTGGGGTGAAGTAGTCTGTCAATGATAGAGCTCTCCGGTGCTATCAGGGTGTCATGCATGGGGTGGGAATTGTAGGGATGTCAGCTTAGCTAACAGTAATTAAATGTTTTATTTAAAACTGTTCTACCACAAAAAGAGCTTTCTCTGTAAAGCCATGAAAAACAAAATGTCTGCTTCCTCTTCTTCCAGGATCTGCAGAGCAAGCGGACGGCAATTGAGGCTTTTAGTGAAATCATTCGAATCTTTGAAGAGGAGTGTGAAACCCAAGAGCGTTACAGCAAGGAATACATTAACATGTTCCTCACATTAGACAGCACTACAGAGACTGACAAGTATGCATCCAAAAGCGACACTCTTTTCCCAAAATTTGCCGATTTATTGCACATTCCATTTTATTTGTTTTTTGCTGTAAAACATGCAATTAAAAATACTCACTTCAGGCTTCTGAAGTGTTTACTCAAGTTGTTCTTTCCCCTTTACTCCCAGGATTCAAAGTAACTCAGAGGAACTGCAGTCAAGGGTGGAAGAGATCCACAACAGCAAGAAAAAATTAGAGGAAGAGCTGAAGAAGAAGGCACTAATTCACATGGAAGTTGATAAGAAAATGAACAACCTGAAGCCTGACCTTGTGCAGCTCCGGAAGCTCAGAGATCAATACCTGATGTAAGTTTAACCCTTCAGCACCCCATGTTTAGTTAGTGTACTGACAAAGACTTTTCTGGCCCAAAATGCTATCTTCTATTACTAATTTAGTCTGACATTTAAGATGTATCAATATATTGGCCAAACATTTAATTGGCCTGTTTCTCCCCCTGAAGATTTACAAAATAAGCAAACAAATAAATCATTGGTATCAACATTGGATATTGTACGAACTATTATTTGTACACTGGTATCTGTACCGAATTTCACAATCAGTGAAATGGAAAGAATTAAAAGACAAATCAAAGAGAAAGCTTAGTTCACATTATATACCGCAGAGCATGTGATGATAGCAACTGCAACATGACAAGTATTTGTGACTTCTAGATGTATTTAATCAGACAGGTATCTCAATATGATTCTTAGAATTGTTTCATAACTCTGTCTGCATATCAGGTGACAGCCACATGGGTCCCAAAACCGAGTGCAATTCATGTGTGTTAACATGAGCCTATCAGATTCAGCAGATGAAATCCATCTGCGATTTGACAGATAACATTTTGACTACTAAAGCAGTTCATCACATACCAATGACACAGCTGTGTTATAAACATAGAAAATAAATCAGCTGTTCTCCATGTTACCACAGCTGTGGAACTCTGCTATGCTTGGTATGGAGCTGTACCATAAGCTTGACTGGTAGACTGTGTCTTTCTAGCTGACTGCTGCCCCTTCAGATTTTTGTAAGCATCAAAATAATTGGCCTAGAGTATAGTTAATTTTACAATACTTAACACAACTGGATGTGAGCATGGAAAGACCCAGTGCTGAAATGTAACTTTTCATGAATGTCATCTATATTAGGGGAACAGGGCCTGAAAATAATGCCCAGTGTTATCTACATCAATTTTCTATATTATTTCCTGTGGGTATCCCAATGCTGCCTCATATAAAAAAACCTTTGAAATGCCCGTGATATACATGTAGCAGGGTTGTAACGGTTTTTTCCATGTTTCAGCTGGCTAACTCAACAAGGCACCGGGCAGAGCCAGATAAATGACTGGCTGGGTATCAGGAGTGAAGAAGAAGAGTAAGTATCATCCTCTTGCACTGATCAACTAAAATTACAGATTTTTCATTATAACAAAAAAATGCAGACTATATAGATATCCCTTTTACTCCTTGCAATTAAACTTAGTTGTTTCAAAAAATCTATCTAAAACCTGAAACATGCTTGTACTAGGGTGTCTATCTGTGCAGCACAAAATACACAATATATGATGCACAACAGTTAAATATTCCATTTTTCTCAAAGTAAAATGTCAAAATGGCATTCAAACATAGGCTATATACAACTTTGACATGTATGCTGTCAAAGTTTGTCTCACTGTGCCACTTTTATTTCCCTATTTGTTGGTATGATCAATATTAACAAACAGAGAACAACTGCTTGAGTTAAAAAAAAATCATCTAGCAAGGAACTGGATAAAGAAAGATTATGTATTGCTATTAAATGCTTGTTATTTTTTACAACACTGTTTGCTTCAACCCTAACAATCTCCATCCACCTGCTAGCCCATACACCCTAGCAGATGATACCCACCAGGAGGAGAGGAGCTGGTATGTCGGTGGTATGAGACGAAAAGAGGCGGAGGAACTGCTGAAAGGCAAGAGGGATGGAACGTTCTTAATCAGAGACAGCCAGACTCAGAGAGGCTCCTTTGCCTGCTCTGTTGTGTGAGTGATTTCACATTGGCATATTTTAGGCCCTTAAGAAGTATTGTTTACATTATTTCATTATTCTGCAAATAAATCATAAATGATTACTTCTGAGATTTCTAACATTTGACACTGTTATTTAATAGGTTTTGCTAAAAATATAAATTGTGAATACAAATACACAAATATGTTTCCTCTCTAATGCAGTGTGGATGGGGATGTGAAACACTGTGTGATCTACAGAACGTCCACAGGATATGGCTTTGCTGAGCCCTACAACTTGTACTCATCGCTGAGAGAGCTTGTCCTTCACTACAGACACACATCCCTGATCCAGCACAACCAGCAGCTGAATGTAACCCTGGCCTGGCCCGCTCTCAGCCAGCAGCCCAGCTGAGACACACCAGCACACCACCCTGATGGCACTTCACAGTAGTAGCACTGAGGACAGATCCGAATGGATACTATTACCGGGCTCAAACAGCATATCGGTTAGTGTTGTCACCATATGAAAATTTTCAGAGCTAAAATTTGGGTAACTAATAATCCAACACTGCTATGACATCAAACAAAAACACTAGTAAACTACAGTCACAGTTACTTACCGCATTATATGTAATATTTGTTTCTTGTACCTTCAGCCTATCACCAATTCAGCTGAATAGGGATCCAGTTTAAGATACTGAGGGTTGTTTGATGCTGTGAACACTGAAACAGCACGAACAATATAATAAGCAATTTAATCAGTATATTAGTCTGCTGTCATGAGCCAGAACCTTATTTTTTTAATCAAGTCATTATTTCTATTGTTAAAAATCCCATTTACTTTTCATGAGCACATAAAGGTTACCATACACAATTTGTACTAAGCTCAGGCAGAAGTCATCAGTAAATATTCAACAAATCTAGTACAGAGATTTTGCTGTGCCAAAATAGTTTCCCAAAATATGTTACAAAAATCTGAGCTGTGAATTATTTTTAGAATATGACACTTTCATGTCAAGGGTAATCAAAGCAAAGATATAGAATTGGGAGGGGGGATTAAAAACAACCGTATATTCTTGTGGTATTCTAATGTTGCTTTCAGTTATTCACTGGTACTGAAGCTAATTATTCCAGCACAAGTTTCTACATTTTTTCCTAAAAGCAAGCACAAGAAATTGCCATATTCAGGTCACTCCTGATCTATACTGCACCCCAGTTCTAACATTTGTTTTTTTTATTTTAACAAACTCAACATGAACCACTTAACTGTCCTCTAAGTCAAATTTACTTCTTAAGCATCTTATTCTTCTACAAAATCCATAGAAACAGTGTTAAAGATGCTTTTGGGAAAACAAGCTTGGCATGGGACTGTACCAGCCCACACATGCACACTAGGGATTATGTTCATTGTAGAGATTCTCCAAAACAAGACAACCTGAATATGCAGAAGCACAGGGTTGGGTTCCTATATTTGGTTTAAATTTTAAGACTTTTCCAATTCAAATTCTTATTCAGATCAAGTCAATAGTTTCCTTTTTGAGTGAGGATTGGCATACTTGGATCAAGCAGTTTGTGAAATATGAAGTGTTCAAGTAAAAAAAAAAATTGTAGTTACAGGTTAGGAATTTTAAACTAGTCTAATGGATTTAATGTTGATTCATTTAGTAGTTAAACTAAAAACTGTCATGTTTCTGGTTTCTTAAGCATGAACAGATATGCACTGCAGATCCAAACTAAACTTTTAGGTTATTGTTATAATGAAAGCTAAACTTAGTAAGGGTCAGTAAGGGACTTGACATAATTTGGATTTGATATGTGGATATGATACAGGATTTACAGATTCCAAAAGTTTAATAACATGATTTTGTTTATAATAATTCTGGCCGGCGTCCTCGAGCTGTGTTAAGCATATGGACCCTGAATTCATAAAAGACTACACCACAGGTTTCCGGTTTGGTAGAAAATAATTGAACAGTGCCTTTAAGTGCTTCTTTCCATCCATCATTTTTCACTTGCAAACAACAACAATCTGATAAATTGAACATATAGACAAAGAGATGTCTAACTGAATACAGTGTTACAATAAGGGGAGTACCCAAATGGAGAGAAAGGTAAATGCTGTAATTAATTCCTTTTAATCATTATAACCAGATCATTGTAAATTTTTTTCTTAAAATAAGTGTAAAATACACTTAACTCCCCTGCCCACAATATTTTACAAGTAAATAATTACAAAGACAAAAGGATGATGATTTTAATAAGATTAAACTTGCACAACGATTCAGTTTTAGCCATCTCCCTGACATGTATGGCTACAAACTGCAAACAGAAAACACAAAATTGCAGACAGTACCCAAAAGAAGCTGGTGCGATAGGTTTGTGATAGCAGCATGTGTAGCAGTTTAATTAAAGAGTTTATTGTGAAAATAATGCTTTATTTCTTTTTAAATGTATCTTTTTTCTTGTTTTGATCAAGAATGATTAAAAAAAATTCAGTAATATTGGTACCGACTACCAAATTTCTGAAATTGCAACATCCCCAGTACAGACTGAACAAATGACTTATAATTGACCAAACAGCTGTAAAATTATTATCACTAATGCTAGAGTTTTGAGTGCATATTACCTAGTTTTATTAGTTATATTAGTTATATTAGCTGTTACCTAGTAATATAAAATTCCAGCTATGGGGACCAAAACAGTATATTACGATGAAATTAGAGAAGTAATGAAAATGTATTATTTTTTTTATGTTGGTACACACCAGCAGACCATAAATGAGATTTATTTTTAAGTGGGAAGTATATACATGATGGAAAATATTGTCTATATTGATAAAAAAATATATAATTTAAAACTAAAACTGTTTACATTTTAGACCTATCCAGGTACCTCCAGCCTTGGATAAGTAGCAGGTTTGCAACCCAGGGACTTCTTTGATTGTGCAATTTCTGAGCAGAGATGAAGTGGTGCTTGTGGATTACCCTATTTTTATAGATGAGAATACAGTAGTAATTGAATATAGCATTGTCAGCTTGGGTTGCCCATACATTAATAAATAATTAAAAATATACAAGATATATATGAGTAGTTCATTTTACAGTTGGTGACCTATATGTATTTTTCTTGTGTTAACTGGTCACTTTAAAATGCACTTCTCTCTTCACAATCATACACGTGCTTGATTGTCATTGTGTATGCACACTTGAAGTTATCCATTTTGTCAGACTGTTTATTGCCATGGAGGGAGAGAAAAACTGTGTCAGGTACCTGCTTTATAGCAGAGAAAAAGTGTCCATGTTTGATTTTTGCATGTAATCACTGTGTAAAAGATTTCCTAGGTATAATGCATCTTACTAATTAGAATATTATGGCTGGGTACTGTTTTGGTTCCAGTTCTGGTATAAGAATTACACCACCAGCTATAAAATAGATTTTTGTTTGTTTGTTGTTTTTTGTTTGGTCTTCATTATTGGTGCTAGGGACTTATTGCTATAGCTTTCCTTTAATGCATCTCTGTCAATCACCTGTCATACAGTACGAGTCACACTGTGACATGTTCTTTATCAAAGCAAATGGAAACATTTTCATGTTGGTTGTGGTCTGTTGTGCTTGTAACCGCATTAGTCTGTGAAATAGTGTTGCACAGTAGTAAAATGTCAATTGCTGCATTGCACAGGTTGTGGACAGCGTGCCACAATTGTCACATGGCAGCGCAAGTAGGACTTGTAACCTGGGCAAAACCAAAATGTAAGCATCTGTCCCTCATCCTCCAGGTTATGTCTTTTTTGTACTTTTTGCACACTGAATAGACTGAGTGCTAAAGTCTAACTCGCAATATGTATTTATTTAATATTGTAACCTCTAAAAATGAAATGTTATGAAATGTCTCAGTAAATTTTGTAGCAGGAATACAAAAAAAATCTATACAGGTTATATGTGCACAAAGACCACTGCTCAGTGGGGTTTAGTTTCTAAAGCATAGTGTTTGCACACAAGTATCTCATCTGAGGTGGAGATACTGTGACTGTCTACATGTAAATTCAGCCTGCTACTAAGGCAGGCGGACATGCAGCAGTTGTAAATATGGTCAAGTTGCTCATGAGATTGATGCATTGTAGCACTGATTAAAATATATTTCTCTTTAATTTGTGGCATCTGTAATGAGCTGACCACTTGTTACAAATTTTACTTCAGCAGTCATGCATCTTTATATTAAAATTTGCACAATTTGGGCTTTTTCTGTTGTCGTCTATGTTTCTATGTATTTTAATGTTTTATCACTGTGCAAACAAAAACAAAATAGAGATACTGAAAAGATCACTGTTTTGCAGGGGTATAACAGGAGTCACATGTCATGAAATGTGTCGTGATCTGCATTTAGCTTGTTCTCTGTTCAACTAATTCTTCATGACCTGCTGCCTAATGTTTAAACAATCATTACCACAACGTATTTGCTGCTGTATATGAATAGAAATATACACAGCTATAGAAAATACTCATAGAAGTTTTACAAATATCAACATTAACAGGCACCCAGGTGTTGATATCTTGGTAAGCTGTCGAACTAGCCTGCTGACCTTTTGACATTACACGACATGTTTATGATTAAACAAAAAGAACAAATTATTGCAGAGTAGATTTTGACTTACAGAACTATGTAGTCTTTATCTTAATTTTAATGGGCTTGCCCCACTAAAGAGATTTAACATCAGTAAGATTTGTACTTTTTCCTCAGAAGCTCCCCAAAGTTTGTTGACACGGATGCTAAATACCATGGATTTTTGGCATGAAAGATAAGGCTGGCTGTGTGAGTAACAGCAGAAACAGGTTTAGGTACACGGTTAAACACTGTTCAGTGAAGGGACTTGTCAAGTAGAGCATGAGCAAGTAGGTTGGCATGGAAAATGTTTCCTATTATGAGGAGGTTAGTAAGTATATGAATGATGTCAATTGTAGGTGGTATGTAGTTATGGATTAGGTGGAGGGAGGAAGGTTGGTCAGTATTGCCCTCAGCTTTCTTTCATGCTATAACCCGATGGGATCTAGCAATAATACGGTGTTGAACTACACTGGGAGATCTATTTATTTTCCTTCTTATGAAGAGTTGGTTGTTTTTTATTTACTTTTTTGTTTGGCTTTTTTGTTTTTAACATTTCAAGTTCAGGGTGTATGAGCTGTGCAGCTGATATAATACCTCTGTCTTTGACTCACATGCAATATAGTATCTGTTAAAATGATGTTTCTGTAACTTCAACTTTAAACTTTTCCATTGTGGCTTTATACACTTGTCCTTTATTTGATCTAAAGAATTTAGCTGCATTAGTTGTTAACCTATTGCTGTGAGAAAATACTGTTACTGTAACTGTTTATTTACTGTATTGATTATGCAATAACATTCAGCTTGTTGTCTTGAATCAGAATCAGCTTGTGTGTAATCTAAGGAGTCCTACCTGAAGAAAATTGGTATTAAACTTTTTTTAATGTAAAACCTGACTTTATCAACTTCAAAACTGTACTGTTCATGTATGCACTTTCAGATCCCAAATAAATTTAAAATTATGGCTTAATAGGTTATTTTGAGTACTTTTTCATAATCTCATCATTTCAGCATTTTTCTCAGTATTAAAAAAGTAGCTAAGATGCTACGTTACACACTACAAAGACTTAAAATAGTAAGAGCTACACTGTGTACCACCTGCAGTGACTTCACAAGCATCTAGCTGGGTTCACAACATTTACTTAGTTTTGCTGTAGGGAATCTTAATAGTCCAGATCACCACTGCATAAAGGCTTCCAACATTAGTGGGACTAGAAAGCTGGTACCAATGATTAGGGATGTTGTTGTTTATTTTTATTTTAATTTGTTTGTTGTCATTTATCCCTCCTTTGCAACAAGGTTACACAGAAATCTTTACTTAAAATAAATAAACTGTCTTTCAGCTCTTCATCACACCATCTTGAACATATAGCAAGGGCAAAACTGATATAACAGAACCATGTTCCAGCGAACAAAGATATTACATACTGTAGGTGGTCTTTGAGTTTTTAATTCCTTAATTTCCTTACTTTTGGTGAGGTTTGCACCTTTTCTACATCAATTTTATGTGGAAATGCAAAGAAATGCAGTGAGGACTTACAGTTTTCAAAGTTATTATTATCCCTGATAAGTCATCACATGTTAAGTCATGAGAGTCAGAGTATACTGAGCTGGTATTTCTGTCTGTTATCAGGCTACTTATGTGGTTTTTTTTTTTGGCAACTGACCTGTTCATCTGTTCATAAATTAAACAAACCCTGGAACTTAATATCTCAAATTTGTTTCAGTAAGATTCCTGCACAAGCTCTTTGAAGAGTAATGTTACAGCGAGTCTTTGGTTCCTACATTTTTTTTATTATGTGTATGTGAGCAGGACCTGGAGCGAGGGAGACAAATGCATGCTTTAAAAATACACCTAAATCTATACAACAGCTAAACATAATCTAAACCTAGGCTGGTATAAAATGTCACTGATAAGGGTGATAATGCTGTATACCAATGTTATTAATAATATTATTATGAGGTACACATGTTCAACTGTTTACAGCAGCAACTCAGTGCATTTAGGCATGTAAACATGGTCAAGACAACCTGCTGAAGTTCAAACCGAGCATCAGAAGTGATTTTGAACGTGACATGATTGTTTTTGCCAGAAAGGCTGCTCTGAGTACTTGTATTTTCCTGTACAACCATTTCTAGGGTTTACAGAAAATGGTCAAGAAAGAGAAAATATCCAGTTAGTGGCAGTTCACCAAGCAAAAATTCCTTGCTGATGTCAGAGATCAGAGGAGAATGGGTGGACTGCTTCAAGCTGATAGAAAGACAACAGTAACACAGATAATCACTTGCTACAACAATCTGCAGCAACTATTTGATGTCATCACATCAATATGGACCAAAATCTCTGAGGAATGCTCCCAGCACCATGCTGAATTTATGCCACTAAGAATTAAAGCAGTAATGAAGGCAAAGGACATCTAACCTGGAAATTGCAAGTTGTACCTAAAAAGTACTGCAGAGAATTAGCTGGTAACAAACAGATTTACAATTTACACACAGACAGACATCATTACTGTATTTGAAGTTACAAAGGTAAAATGTGAGTGTGTTTAACTCATGAACCTTCATATTACAGCCCAGTGTCAATGAGTCACGCCATGAATGCCTGGGATAACTGTGTGAGCAGTTGTCTTATGTTCATCTGCTTTGTGGAGTTAGTGACACTAGAAATGACTGCTGCAGCACAATCACAGCTTCCGTAAGAACTCCCAACCAAAGGACAAGGAGGGACTACCAACCAGTACGCAGCAGAATACAAGCAACGACTAGATGGAAATGTATGGAGCCTGTGTCACAGATGGAAACTTGACAAATCTAAAAGACCAGAAGAGCCATTTGGCATCTGCTACCCAGCATGAACATACAGCCAAACACAGTACACAGTAAAGGGTCAACAGAGCCTTACCTTCAGACGCAAATGGTTAACGCTCATTTTTACAGCCAGGTGTCGCCAGTTAGGAAACCAGCCACAGGGGCCCACAAGCCTGTGTAGTCCTAGTGCCGGTCCCAAGCCCGGGTGAATGGTGAGGGTTGCGTCAGGAAGGGCATCCGGCGTAAAAACTTTGCCAAATCAAATATGCGGATTCATAACACGACTTCCATACCGGATCGGTCGCGGCCCGGGTTAACAACGACCGCCTCCGGTGCCGTTAGCCAACAGGGTGCCGAAGACCAAGGAGGGGGAGAGGGGGAAAGCGTGTTAGGAGGCAGAGAGAGAGAAGGAAAGGTAGGAGGGTGGAGGTGAGAGTAGGGACTTTAAATGTAGGGACTATGACTGGTAAAGGGAAAGAGCTGGCTGATATGATGGAGAGAAGAAAGGTAGATATATTGTGTGTGCAAGAAACCAGGTGG
>VUQH01024391.1:4794-18785 GCA_015106775.1 Etroplus canarensis
AGCCGAAAAGAAAAAGTTAAAAAAAAAAAAAAAAAAAAAGATTTTTTAAAAATGCCTTCCCCAAAGAGTGAAAGTTGTTAGAACTGTAAATGGGGTGCTTACTCCATATTAATATCTATGGATTTAGATTGGGATGTCAAAAAAGCCCCTGTGGGTGTAATGTGTTTGTGGCCCGATGTTTTTTATTTACATATTGTATGTCTCCTTGTCAATCAGAGTCTATCAAAATGGTCAAACCTGACATTTGATAAACATATCAAACATAGCGAAAAAGGTGTTAGGTCTCATTGGGCGCTTGTACACCTACCTCAACAAAGACGCTGTGAGTACCTTGTATAAGGTCCTAGTCTGTCCCTTTCTTGAATACGGCCACCCCATAGCATTTCCCCATCTTAATAAGGACTGTAAACTTATAGAGGGTGTCCAGCGTAGAGTGAGCAAGATGGTTCCTGAGCTCAAGGATCTCTCCTATGAGCAAAGACTGAAGGTCATGTGCTTACACTACCGGAGAAAGAGGGGCAATATGATCGATTGCTACAAGATCATGCACAACAAGTACTTGATGGATCCAGTTCTCAAACATGATGAGAAGAAACTAGGACTTAGAGGGCACAGTCTGAAGCTACAGAAACAGCATTGTAAGATGATCATTAGAAGCCACTTCTTTAGCCAAAGAGTGGTCAACAAATGGAAATGCACTCCCGGAAGACATGGTCCGGACCCTGTCCCTCAACTGTTTTAAGGCCCAACTCAATAGACTATGGAAGCAATATCATTGCATCACTGATCCTATACCCATGCGCTACAATTATAAAACAGATGAAGACCTGGCAATGATCGTTGTAGAGGATTTACCTATCAACAACGAAGAGATAAAGTAAAGTAAGTAAGTAAGTAAAGTTCAGGGCTGCAGTTTCTGCATGAAACCAGGTTTGACATCTGTGCACCAGTGATAATTTAAACAACTCAAAGACTGTAAACTGGAGTACAAGAAGGACAAGGAACAACAGGAAACTAACCTTCAAAATAAAACAGGTAGTAGCCAAATGGCAAACAACTAGCACAGGCATGGAGATTAACAATAAACATGGAGATGGAGGCAAGGGGAACACAGGAAGCAGGAAAGCGTAGAAACACAAAGAAACAACAAAATCAAGAAATCCAAAAAAAAAATGTAATTAACCTGTCTCTTATTAATCAGGAATGACCACAAAGAAGGGCTGTTGTCCTGAAAGTCAAAACTATACTCTAAAAGTAGCTATAAAGCTTAAAACCGCTCATCATTGTAGGGAGCATCTTTCAAATTCAAGACATGCGATTCACTGTTTTACATCCAAATTTGTTTATCTTCAATAACAAGATGAAATGTAAGACTCTCAGCACACAAACATTAAAAACTCCACCAAGGAAAGTAAATCTTTAACTGCCCCCAGTAATTAATGTTTCTCCGTCACATGCTTGCAGCCCAGATTTTTGTCGATAAAACCCGATTCAGTGTATGAATGAAAAATGTGTTCAGTTCAATAAAGTCATTAATGAGGCCTGTCAGAAATTCTTGATTTAATCGGAAAACCCTGACTATCCTACCATGTGCTGGTTGTGTGGTGAAAGAGGCAGAGTACATGTTCATAAGCAATTCAACAGCCACCCACTCTGGGCCATGACGCTCACTACTCTCTACCTCAGTTCTTCTACCACCTCTACCCTTTCCTGCCCCTGTTCCCTATCCTCCTCCTCACCTCTCACCACCCTTGCCCTCACACATCCTGCACTGAAGCCCCCATCCTCCACCCCATGCTCACACAGTTCACATGAGTCTTTTCCCTGACCGTGAAGTCAATGGACACACTGCCAGTCTGATCATGTCAGATTAGTTCCTCTCCTTCTCATTTGACTCACTCTCTCTCCATTTGTCAGAATCTTTGTGTCTCACTCAGTCTTTTTCTGTCAAAAGATAGCAGACAGTGTGAGGGTGACAGAATCAAGGGGATAAAGGGAGAGGCAAAACAGCCCATTGTGAAATGCTGACACGACAGCCATTATCATTGCATGATGGCCAATTATAACCTCTTTTTCACTATTTGTGTTGGTGCAGTAGACAGGAATTCAAAATGTAAGTAAAGTGCTGCCTCTTTAATGACAGTTTACACTGCGAGTTTCTCTTTATCACAAAAGCTTCCGCCAGACAAAGCCAAAAGTGTCAATTTAACACAGCAGCTTTAAGCCTGAGGCACTTGGCCACTGCAGGCTGTAAATGAGTTTCATTGTCATCGCAGAGCTGCCTTGATGACAGTTTAAAGTAAGAGCTCAAGTGAGAAAATGCAAAAGCAGAGTAAAGTAACAGCGTGATTCAGAAGCTTTACTCAAACCCAGTCCGATCAACGTTTTGAAGATTTCTGATCCATTCAAAGTGTTTCAGAAGAACTTTGCTCCTCTTATATTATGTGAACTTCCACTATGTCAGGTTAAAATATTCTGGAACACAGTGACCTTGAATCTTTCTACACAGATATCTTGACATTTAAATAGAAGGTGTAATCAAGGCTCAAAATCCATCCATGCAACCTTCTATCTGTAACCCACTTTTACCCATTAGCTAGAAAAAAATGAGCTCTTTTCTTCTCAGGTTGTCAGAGTTGCAGACTGACAGACTCAGAAATGGAAGAGTCCCACTCTGCTGAGAAGAAGGTGTATAAAAATTATTGGGATGAGAAGACATGCTCAAATTTAATTTACAAAAGTCATTTCCTCATCGCTGATCATGAAGTATACTACAATTTCAATGCCCTCACCAAGTATTTCATAAAAATAATATAAAAACAGCTTGCTAGAATTTCTTTGAGAAAGTGCCCAACACAGGGATGCAGATGTTAATGTCATCATTCCACCATGCTCACAATCAGTCACCTTGATTGAGAATGGCCTGACAGCTTCTGATAGGAAAGCAACAGTACCTCAAATAACCACTCCTTACAGTCAAATTATGCAGAAGGGCATATCTAAATGGTCAACATGTCATACCTTAAAGCAAATAGACTACAGCAGCACAAGATCACAGCAGATGTCATAAATGGACTGACACTTACATAGCACTTTTCTACTCTAACTCAGCACTCAGAGTGCTTTTTACTACAAGCCTCATTCACCCATTCACACACACAAACATACAGCACTTTATTCTATGCCTTAAGCGCTTTTAACTATCACGCACACATTCACTCTCCAATGTATGCATTGCTAGCATCTATCAGCATGTAAACTGGAGAAGTCAAGGATCAAACCGCTAACCTGACCCGCTCTACCTCCTGAGCCACAGCCACCCCAGCTAAGAACAGGAAACTGAGTCTACAGTTTGGACAGGTTCACCAATATTGGACAAGAGCTCAGGAACCCTTTGTCTGGTCTGAGTCTGGATTTCTGCTTCCACATTCTGATGGCAGGGTCAGAATTTGGCTTAAACAACATGAAAGCATGGATCCATCCTGCCTTTTATCAGTGGTTCAGGCTGCTGGCGGTGGTGTATTGATGCGGTGGATATTTTCTTGGTGCACTTTGAGCCCCTTGGTGCCAAGTGAATATTGTCTAAATGCCACAGCCTCGCAGAGTATTGCTGCAGCCCATGTCCATCCCTTTATGACCACAGTGTGTCCATCTTGTGATGGCCACTTACAGCAAGATAACATGCTGTGCCGCAAAGTAGAATAATCTATAAACATTAGAGTTCACTGTATTCAAATAGCCTCCACATTCACCAGATCTCAATCCAGTAGACCACCTTTGGGATATGGCGGAACACAAGATTCGACTCATGGATGTGCAGCAAACAAATCTGCAGCAACAGGATGATTTTATCATATCAATATGGACCAAAATCTCAAGAATGTTTCAAGCATTATACTGAATCCATGCCTTGAAGAATTAATGCAGTTCCAAAGGCAAGTTGGTCCAACCAGCCACTAGCAAAGTGTGCCTAAAAAAGTGTCAAGTGAGTGTACATCCATATTGTCTGACATGTGAAAATAGGGTTAAATGTTCTAAGACTGTACCTGTTGAATCCATAGGAGATGTGATTTAAAAAGCAACAAAACAAAAACTTTTTTAAATCTGACCACTTTTCCTCTTTAAGGTTGTGTCCTTGTGCACCACTGTCAACACTCAGAAAGACCCCTGAAAGTCCTGTTCTGACCACTTGCAGGAGAGTAATAATGTTCTCAAAATAAAATTGCTCAGAAAGCAAACTCTATGTCAAACTGACCCAACATTCATGTTGAGAATCACTGGTGACAAGAGATCCAGAGACCAAAAGGCAAATGTCCCAAACTCAAAAGATATACACCACGTGTGGAGTGTAATGGCTGGTTCACAGTACTGTGTTTATGTGTGTTTACACAGGTATTTTCCTACATAAAGCTGATGTAGGTGTGCTTGCACATAATTCTCTGAAATATCGACAACATGTATTGGCCGAATGCTGAATGGTTGTAAAGATGAACACAGACAGTGGCTGCAGGGGACAGCTTATCATTGTTTTTGACACTTGGTATTACTTTAGCTCTTTGCATAACTTCGTTGTTCTCAGTGGCTACTGAAGGACGTACAACACAAGCAAGAGTAGCCCACAGAACAGTTGTTTGTGACACTGCCCCCTGTTGACAGTAAATGGCTACAACATGCAGACAACAGTCTGCAAAGCTGTGCGTAGGCTCTCCATAGGACCAACATAGTACCATAAATCAGCCCTAACAATGCTTGTTATACTATATTTTTTAAAATTTCCAGAATTATGCCTCATCCACTGTCCAAAGGGGAGACACCTACAAAAGCTTGAAGCATCAGGAGTGCTGCAACTCACAGTCCACACCAGGCTCCCATTTTTAACAGTGGAGGAGATTCAGAGCACACTGCAAATACTCATCTGCAAGTGGTCAGAACAGGATTTCCATTGAGTGAGTCAAATGTATTATGAGCCCTAGAAGTGGTGCACTGCCGCACAAGAACATGACCTTAAAAGCTATAACAGCCAAATTTAAAACAATGTTTTAAATGAATGGATGTTTCCTATTTTAGTAGTGTAGTCTCAGAACTTTTGGATGACATTTTTTTTTTTTTTTTACCAAATTTCACAGCTAGCTCTCTTTATTCCAGTGTAGTTTTAAGTAGTGCACCAGCTGAGCGCAGTATCCAGAGCCATGCTGCCAAGGGATTGAAAAAAGGTTAGGCCTCTCTTCGCCTTCCTTTAAAACAAAAACGGAGAATTTTCATACAGTCCCTGGCCTGCTGATAACTTGAACTTTTTGTATGTGCAGGCATGTGTGACTCTTTCTGTATTAGTGTGAAGAGAGATGCAGGAAAACTAGACAGACACTGTAATAGAGTCAGTTTCTCCCTGTTGAGGGCATTTTAATGAGTTGAGACAGTGAAAATGTAAAATTGGAGTCAACCTCCTAAACAATTACACATCTCCTTAATATCACAAATCAAAGCTTACATCCAATCACTAGGCCTGTCTTTCCAGTAATTGTGATTGCAAGAGTAGCATCATATAATATCACAATTGCCTTTTTTTCTGATTAATTGCCCTCCAGATGCGTACTGCATATAGCCCAGCACTCAACTCAAGGACAGCCACCTGGCGTCTGCAGTGTACTGTGAAGAGAGCTGCCTGCTCATCACTGTTTGATCCTGCAAGCGCCAGCAAACCGGTGTTTTATCAGGACAGCTAATTATAGGCAGAGAAGGATGTGGAAACGGCATCCTGCCTCCGGAGCAACGTGGCGTGCCCGCACATTCATTTATACGCACATGTGCTGAGAGGCATCCACAGGCTGACTCAGGCCTTCATGTGATTTGTGAGCGCGTGCATGTGTATGTGTGTGTGTGTGTGTGTGTGTGTGTGTGTGTGTGTGTGTGTGTGTGTGTGTGTGTGTGTGTGTGTGTGTGTGTGTGTGTGCCTTCCTCTGTGGTTCACCACTATCCATCTATCAAGGGGACAGGACAGCGGAATGACACGGCTAACTGCACCGATGTGGTTGGTCAGTGACAGAAACATTTCTCTGGCCTCAATTTGAGGCCCTTGAACTCTGCGGTCTTTGTTTGTATCCTCCCATAACCCCGGGTTCGGAGATTTGTCGAGGTTGAGTCTAGTTTGGAGAGGTAAACATCTCACTGGGCATCAGTGGAAGTTGCTCTTGTATGCCAAGGTTGCCAGAGTTCACCTGGCATTGAGGTCACTTATCTTTCCTTTTTTCCCCAGAATTGAGCTCAATCAGAAGAATTGTGCCTTTAGCTTTGACAGTCACCGGGATGATAATGGGATTCTGTATTATTTATTACCAGAGATAAAAGCTTTTTACATAAATTGGAAAACTTTGGCGGGAGACAAATAAATAAAATTAGACATTTCTATTCATCAATAATTAATAACAGAGTTATTTGCTCATTTTTATGTCTTTTTATCTAAAATTACATTTTTTTGAGAAAATTAAAGTGAGTATAATAAATAAACAAACAAATCAGTGCAGCTAAAATAACTTTTTTGTTTCCCAAAAAAATAGTGACGCTGTGCTCTAAAGAACAAATTCTTGGCTTACTTATAGAAATTTGGCAGCTGATATCAGATCCAAATTCACTGCTGAGGATGAGTTCACCTCAGCTTTGTCAGCCTTCAACCCATGATCCCATCCATCTTTTCAGCTTCCTGTTTTATTTTCCAGTCACACATCATAGGCTCACGAGTAATAAGGTCTGCATGGAGTTGAAATGAAAATAATCCTCGGATTTTGAGGGTGTGTGTGCGTGTGTATGTGTGTGTGTGTCGTGTTCTGCTTTCTGTTTAGACACACTCCCAGCATCTCAAGGATGTTAGCAGACGGCACTCTAACCTTGGATGCTGACTTCAGGGCACGAACCATAAAACTGCTACTTTTACAGTAAAGCTGCTTTGAGTTTCCTTTTGCATTCTTCCGCCAAATTTCCAGCATGTCGCTGAACTCCTCCTTGGAGCGCAGACATGTCATATAAGTTATTATCAATAATTTTTATGGTCATGACAGAGCAGCGTGAGCCGAGCTTGGCTCTTCTTTGCAGCAGAGGCCCCTGTGCACGCTCTCATACAGAGCAGAAGATGGAAACACTGATGTGTGCCATTCATCTTTATGTCAGAGGTGTGCCTGTGCGCACATATGTGTATTCTGTTCCGTGAATGCAAGCGAATGTGTGTGTGTAGTGTATTTTATTGATAGATGTTCTGACAGCACGTCATCTTCAGACCTGTCTGAGGAAGAAGAGGCAGCCTGTTCTGATTTGTGAGGAGCTCAGAAGCCGCAGATGTCAGAAAGCAGAACAGTGAGTGGTTTGTGAATCTCTCCCTCTCTGTCTCTTCTTCTATCCTCTGTTTAATACTTGAGCATGCAGCTGCAGAGCATTAATGCTAAATGCAAATATTGACATAGTGGAAAACAGATTTGCAACTGAAAGAATGATGAATGAATAAATGAATGATTAAAAAACCACAACATTTTCAAGGGAATGCTTACCTGTGCCAACTGTAGCTGAAATCTGAAAAGTGGTAAAGCATGAACTTAACATTTTTGGTAATCAAACACTAAAATGGAATAATAAAAATGCAAAATTAATTTCTAAATTGCAAACAACTAAAAAAAGCTTTGTCGGGTCTATGCTGAATTGGAACCACACATTCAGTGCCATCCACAGACTGTATATAAAAGATGGACACCATGAAATTACCTCTGTGAGATTTTTGGAGCCATAATTGACCATATTTGGATGAGAGGGTGAAATTCTAAGTTATCATCTAACAACAGTTGTATTCATTAAAACTGTATAAAAAAGCACAGACACGCAAATTGGTAAATTACTTGAAAGTATAACACTATTCAGTTCAATTCAATTTTATTTATATAGTGCCAATTCACAACAAAAAAACATACAGTATTAGAGAGAAAACCCCAACAATCCAATGATCCCCATTGAGCAAGCACTCGGCGACTGTGGGAAGGAGGAACGCCCTTTAACAGGAAGAGACCTGCCTTGACCGGTTGGGAGTGAGGGGAGAGAGAAGAGAAAAAGGAGAGCAAAGAGAGACAGAGACAATGAGAGAGAAGACAACATTTAATGACATGCAGCAGTAGCAAATGGGGAGTGAAAAGAGGTGGGTGAAGAAGAAATGCACAGCACATCATAAGAGGCCCTCCAGCAGCCTAAACCTATTGCAGCATAACTAAGTCCTAACTATAAGCTTTATCAAAAAGGACAGGTTTAAGGCTAATCTTAAATGTAGAGAGGGTGTCTGCTTTCTGAATACAAACTGGGAGCTGGTTCCACAGGAGAGGGGCCTGATAGCTGAAGGCTCCGCCTCCACTTCTACTTTTAAAAACTTTAGGAACCACAAGTAGGCCTGCACTCTGACAGCAAAGTGCTCTACTGGAAAAATATGGTACAATGAGGTCTTTAAGATAGGATGGGTGCCGATTGTTCATGACTTTGTAAGTGAGTAGGAGGATTTTACCAGGAATTCACTAAAATACTCCAACTTCACTCACCAGGACAGGATGGTCTGTACCAGTATTTGCCAGATAATTCCACTGAAAATCCTCTACACCAACACCACAAACACAGTGGAGAATTCCAATTCAGTGACTCCAATCAGTATAATGAGCACTGATCAGCTACAGCCGCCTGCCAAAGACACCTGAAAGTCAAAGCAGCCACAACCCTTACCCTAGCATCTAGTTTAAAGTTTTGCAAAAAATTATCAATAGAAGGCCAGTAACAAAAAGCTGTAGCATGCTGTAAACATACTTTAGTTTTTGGAGTTTTTGGGCATTGGCTTGCTCTTAGTCTCAAGTGGCCATTAGAAGAACATTTTTGACACTTCATGCTGTCTTCATTTATCAGCCCCAGAGGTTGATCCTTGGTGCTATTCCTTGGACATCCTTGTGATTTCTCTACATGACACATATCTGATTGAATAGATAATGCATTAGTTTAATCTAAACACCTTGAAGCACAACTGTGAAGCTCCCTGAGTGCTGCCAAACACAGGTAACCCACATCTGATGTGACACATACAAAATTTATGGTCACATTTTATGACTAGGATTAGCGTTAGGGCTGGTATCATCACCAGTGACTACTTAGACCTTAGAGGGTTGAACTATGTGGGCTATGTAGAAATGTTACCAACAATCCTGGTTGGGCCCTAAAATTTAAAGGGCCTTATGTGAAAATGAAGAGCAGTGGCAGACTAGGGTCTTTAAAGGCCCAAGTGTTTGTGGGAAAGTAGGATGTTGGTTTACTATTTAAATTCCCGACCCTGTGTGTTTAGTAAATCTTATTAATAGCGGTTCTGAATAAGCCTGAGCACTGTGAAACTACCCTTCTTCATTTATAACAGTTTTAGGTTGTTGGTGCAGGACTTAAACAGATTATTTGTTTTACAATGCTGCTGTTTCTCCCGAGGCTGCTTGTTAATTAACCAAATTAATCTAAAGCTAGGTTAGATTAGTGTTCTGTCACTATTCCGCTGCAGTGCATTTTGGATTATTTGTTATCAGATCTGGCAAGTTTTTTTTACCTTTCTTTTCAAAGTGGGTCTTAAATTCTGGAAAATCCTACAAGGGAAACAACAGGCAAAGTCTCAGCTCTTTTTCTAGGTATCCTACTCCCATCCACTGGTCCTGGCTCTGCCTTAAGATCTACAAAAGAAGTGAAACTCTCAGTCTGAAACGTGAGGTCAGTGCAGAATCATCTTAAACCTGCAGTCTCTCAAATGACCACCATGGGGAAGTTTATGCTCTCAAGTCTTCCTCTGTGATTTAGAATAAAATACACAGCAAAGCAGATTAGACTTCATGGCAGGGGTGCCAAACTCATTTTATCCCAATGTGCTCTCCAGTGCACAATTGAAAATAGAAGGCCTGTAGTATGTTAAAACAACTATGTGAAACTCTCACTCATCTTTTCCACATTCGGATTTCTGTCATTGCAAACCAGACATGACGCCTTTCACCCGAGAAAAACAATCTCTCCCAGACAAAGGCTAGCGCCTTTGTGGGATAACACTAACCTGATCAGAACCAGCTGAACTTGAGAAACAAGCTGATGTGCTAAAGAGGTCTGATTTTCATTCATAATTACTGTACATTACAAGCTATAAATTGAATACAAAATCTGGGGAAAATCCAGAGAAAGAAAGAAAGAAAGAAAGAAAGAAAGAAAGAAAGAAACTTTATTAATCCATGGACTGTGGAAATTACAAGCCAACACAGTCTTTTTAGTTGTTATATACATACATACATATATATATACACACTATTGCATACACAACAAACAGCAGAACCAGAAACATGTAGCGTTGAAAGAGGTACAGAACAAGGCAGCCCATTACAGGCGCCAAGGAGCACAGTGAAGGGGTTCACTGCCTTGCTCAAGCGCACCTTGGTAGTGCTATGGAGGGGGTGAGCTGATACCTTCTCTGATCCTGTCTTCAGTCCACCATCATATGCATTGGTCCAGTGCAAAGTCTTGTCCCAAGCAGGCCACCAGGTGCAGGTTGGTCTTGAACCAATGGCCTCAGCAACCCTCTGGTTTCTAACCAGGTCCTCTGATGAACTGAGCCACTGCCGTCCACCAGATTCATTTTATTTGTATGTCTTTATGTGAACATGGGGTTTGTTTACTACTTGGTAGGTATAAAAGTAGACATTGAAATTATCTTATAAATATAAGATTTCAGCAGTTTTAACGTACTATATTGTTTTGACCCAGCCTGCTTGGTCAACAGTGGCTTTCTTTTACTTCTAATTTACTTGTGGACCAAGAGATGGACCAACGGTTTTCCTTGAATTAAAACAGTATTATTTAATATATCTCCAAGATGAAAGTTGGTAGATAGTACAGTTTTGACCTGACCATGCTGCTGGCACATCAGCCACAGAGATTTGAGACATTATGCAATAATTCATTACAGATTTCAAGAAGAGTAGTAGGTTGCTAATTAATTTTAGTTCTCTGGCCCAAATATGAATGATAATTCAGGATCCTACACATATAAGATCCAAAAGCTCTTGTAGACTTTGTAATATTTTTTAACATAATGGAAGAGAGCTGTATATGTGTCTCTATATATGTGTATATGTGTTTCTCTTTGTTCTCATGTTGCTCTTCATTTTCCCCTCACTCTTAACCAGTGGAGGCAGATGGCTGCCCCTCCCTGAGCCTGATTCTGCCAGAGGTCTCTTCCTGTTTAAAGGGAGTTCCTCCTTCCCACAGTCACCAAGTACTTGCCCATGGGAGATCGTCCTATCATTGGGGTTTTCTCTCTATACTGTAGGGTCTTTTCCTTACAGTGCAAAGGCCTTGAGGCAGCTGTTGTTGTGAATTGGCACTATATAAACAATACTGAATTGAATCATAGTTTGTGGCACTTAGAAATATTATTTTTTAATGTTTATTTTTCAATGTGAAAACTACTTTTTCAGCTAAATTTCCATAACACATTGCTATTAGTCAAATTAATTTCATGGCACCAGCTACACTCCTGGGAGGTTTAGCAGCGAAAAGACACTCAATGGTATCTCTCTATCTACCTCTAATGAGAGGACCTGGCACCACTTCCTATTGTAAATGAGAGGTAAATGAAAGCAACTGAACTGTTGACCAAGCAGAAAACACTTCACAATTCATATCTGAAAAACTCTGAAATATATATTTTTTTAAAACAAAGTCAACCTGCAGTGATACTGAAAATAGAAGCAAAAACACCCACAATATGAATGTTAATGTATCTGAGGGGCTTAAAAAATGAACCAGTTGTTTCTGTCAGACATTGGAGACTATCATTCTGATTGTAACGGCTGTGGATCATCACAGCTGAATACATATGGTACAAAAACAGAGATATGTAAGTATACAACGGCGTTACCAAAATATGCAAATTTTAAAAAATCAATTTACCTGCACAAGTTGACTGCCAAGAGCTTTATGAGGCTGATGTAATTCACTTCACGGTGGACGTCACTATCACTTTCAGCTCACACACTGTTATAGCTTCATCCTCTTATTTCATGAATTCCAACACGATGAGCATTCTCCTTTTCCTGACAAACAACAACACATGAGATAAATAAATCACTGACTCAACCATGTGAACTGATCTGAGAGTATATCTAGACACAAACAGCTCAACTAGTCCAAATACAACAGCTGTATTTAAGCTTTGCATTTTAGCATTGTGAGACCCATTTGATTAAAAAAGACAAATTATGATGCATATATTCTATATACTCCTCATTGGCTACTTTATTAGGTACACCTGTTTAACAGCTTGTTAATGCTAATAGCTAATCAGTCTATCAAATGGTAGCAACTCAATACATTTAGGCATGTAAATATGGTCAAAATGAATGGAGAAGAAAGCTGAATTAAGTGACTTTGGACGTGGTGTGGTTGTTGGTGTCAGGTGTTGTTGGTCTGAGTATTTTACAAACTGCAGACCTACTGGTGCTGATGCCAGAGGTCAGAGGAGAATGGAGAGGCTGCTTTGAGCTTTAAATGACACATCCAACCTTGAAGCAGATAGGCAACAGCAGCAGAAGATCACACCAGGTGCCACTCCTGGTAGCTAACAACAGGAAACTGAGGCAACAGTTCACACAGGCTTACCAAAATTGGACAATATAAGATTGGAAATATGTCACCTGTTCTGATGAGTCTCAATTTCAGCTGTGACATTTGGATAGTAGAGTAAGAATTTGGCATAAACAACATGAAAGCATGGCTCCACCCTCCCTTGCAGCAATGGCGCAAGCAGAATATGGTTGTGTAGCAGTATAAGGGATATTTTTTTGGCACATTTTGTGCCCTTCAGGACCAACTGATCATCATTTAAACGTTGCAGCCGGCCTCAATATTGTTGCTGACCACGACCATAGTATGCCTACCTTCTGACTGCCCCTTCCAGCAGAATAATGCACCATGTCACAAAGCTCAAATATCAAACAGGTCTCCTGAACGTAACAGTTGACTGCACTCAAATGGCATCCGCAGTCACCAGATCTCAATCCAGTAGAGTACTTTTGGAACGTGGTGGAACAGGAGATTCTCATCATGGAAGTGCAGCTGATAAATCTGCAGCAACTGTGTGAAGCAATCATGTCAATGTGGACCAAAAGGGGGTCCAACCTGGTATACCTACAAGGAAAATAAGATAGAACAGATTTATAGTCACTTTCATCATAATTCTTTCTATATTATGATGTCTGCATCTTAAATAATCCAAACAGCATCTGGTGTCTTTTTAAAGTTTTATAAATTTCATATTTATCACTTAATATCTGTAAGATACTGAATATGTAAATAACTCATTCAGCACCAGGGGCACAGATATTTGCACTTGCCCTCAAAGATAGTTTGAGTTAAGATGTTTGAACCAGGAAATATTTCAAAATCTTAAAGATGATTTAGATTCAAATTGCATGGCAATGAGTGTCTTCACCCACAAATAAGTTTTTCTCATTCCATATATATACACAGTTTTTTTTTTAGCCTGTAGTGAATAATATTATATCCTTGCCCTTTAGCTGTGTTGATTCAGTTGTAATGAGCTGCATTAATATGCCCATACAAACAGCAAGGCCTTGAGTTAACTGGATGTTTTCATGTCTGGAGTCAGGATGCAAACATGGGAAAATGAATTTCTGTGATAGGCAGTTTCCTTCAGAGGAAGATGGATAAGAGCTGATAAACACCTTGGAGAGTCAGAGGCAGTGATTTAGATACACACATACACTGGCCTTTTTTTCCCTTAAAACTACGTGTTGCTGAATGCAAACACTGCTTCTTCATTACAGATGCTTAGAGAGTTGTTCACCGTGGCCCTGAATAAGCCATGAAAACCCTGCACATGTGCATCAAGACTGAATGTTTGTTTTTTGGGGTTTTTTTTTTTTTTTTTTTTTTTTTTGGTTTTT
>VUQH01024393.1:3405-21272 GCA_015106775.1 Etroplus canarensis
TGTGCAAGTGGGTTCTTATGTGTGTTCTGGTTTAGCATAAAGATGTACACACCATGATGTGATGGGAGCTGATTTATCTCCAAGCCAGAGACAGGTCTGACCTTTAACTTCAATAAGGGGGAGAAATAGAGGGAGCTAGAGAAAAAGGGGAGAAGAAAGCAGATGAGAAAAAAAAAAAGGGTCGGAGGAGGAGCTGATAGTAACGAGAAAGAAAGGGAAACTGATTATTGTCAGTTGCTCGTGATTGCTGTTTATTTTAAATGCCCATGGTGACACTTAGCTGCGAAAATATGCAATCATTTTTATAAAATGTCAGAGTATTACTTTAGTTTCTGAAGCTGACTGTATGTATGGTAATTTTGTGAATCAAGACACAGTATGCGCCTACTTAGTGCACAGCCTGGCGCTTGTGGAACATGATTTAGTCAGGAAATCACAGTGATCTGGGAAGCTTTATCATACTTTGATACACACGTAATTTGAATTGAAGACTGCATCAAAACCGTGAATCTGACACATTTTCTTTTTGGAAGAAACAAGTACTGTTTTAACAATAAACTGCATGTATAAGATAGATGTAGCCTCCATGAATTATGGAGTTTTTAAAGGATCCATTTTATTATTATGCATGCTGCCATCTTGGGTTTTTCATTTTGGAGCAAGAAATGGCCGTATCTGGATGATAGATGGTGAGTTTAAGCAAGCTCTGTTTGCAAGCTATATGGGTTGATTGTACAAACACATACACCTAATATACACCTCAAATTAAAAAAAAAATAGAAAAAAAATACTGTAAAAAACAGACTTACTCATAAAAATACAGAAATGTACCATTATTAAAATATAGTTTGTAGCATTAAAATTACTTGAGATCTTCTGCATTTGGGGGGATTTTTAAATCTAATTACATTTTTAAATTAAATTATAATTTCATATGTAAAAATAATAGAAATGACCAATTATATGGTCAAATACTTTTGTAAACAAACAGACTGGCACAGGGAGAACATGAAAACTCCATGGAGAAAGACCCCAGCTGGCTGGTAAATTTTTGCTTTGAGACAATAAATGATAAGCACCGCACTAATGTATTGCTCATGATTAAAAAGCTTGTATATTTAATTGATTTTTACTGTTAAAAAAGTATGCACACTCTGTAATTAGTTAGGAACAATCTTTGAGCAAAATCACTGACATTACATGCCTTGTTTTATTTCTTTTTCTTCTTCTTCTTCCTTTTTTAAAAAAAGATTATAAAATTAAAAGTGATTATACTAAAAAATTCCTCAACATCTAGGCCATTAAAAAGTGAGGGAATTATTAAAATAATTTGGTAATTTAAAAATTATTGTTTTTCATTACATAGCATTTCTGTTAATGAACAAACAAAAAGCACCTTCAGCTGCTCACTTGTATTTCTCCAAGAGGCCGCCACAGTGATCAATCCACATCAGTAATTTTACACAGTTTTTATGTGGGATGCCCTTCTTGATGCAATGCTCCCATGGTGGAAGGGACATGTGTCCACGCCTGTACTCGAACAGGGGACCTTGTGCTCAAAAGGCAAATGAGTAAACAAATCTATTTAAAATTGCATAACCTTGGCGTCTTTTACTCTGAATTTTCACCAGTTGCATCTAATTGTAGATAGGCCTTTACAGTATTGAACTAAAATGTATCGGTTTTTATTTATTACATATATTACATATTTGTAAACTTGTGTTAATTTTTATGTGAAAAACCTATTTAAAAAATAATAATTTCAATGTCAGTCAGTTATAGTGAATTTTATATTAGAAATCTACTTATCCAATTCAGGGTCACGGTGGGTGCTGGAGCCTATCCCAGCTATCATTAATTCAGTCTTTTGTAATTTTCAGTACATTTATTGTATTAAAATAACAGGAACATTCTGTAAAAGTTATCAAAAAAAACCCTCCATTAACCCTCAATTAAACAGTGTAGAGTCTGGGGTATAAATGGCCATTTTGACTGCTTTTGTTGTTACCTTTATATTTCATCTAACAAACTGTTTACCTTGTCTTGTTTGGTGCCATTTTTATTCAGTATGACCTCACTGTGTAACTTGGCAGTTATTTCTTTTCATTTTGACACACTTTATTAACACAGTGGACCTAAAATCACACAAAAAAGATAAAATCCAAGTAGGAGTTAAATTCTTTTTTACTCTGAATATCACAAACATGTTCCACAAACCATTTTTATAAGTTAGAATGGAAATGTTATGGGGAAATTTTGAAAAATTATGTATAAATTTAATAAACAACAAAGTTATATAAACTCTTTTGCATTAAGATACAGGCAATGTCTCAGATGTTTTTTGTACAACTATTTACAATGTGTAAATAACAGTAGTAACTGTGTAATAACTATGCAATTTCAGATTTATGATTATAGACACTCCTACCTGTGGTTACTTACTTTACAGCTCCTCTCCTTAATAATTGGACTTTTACTTACTGTCTTGCTGTATACATACTTCTTGACTCTCTGAACATAGGGTTATTATTAATAATATTTTATCTTCTTAACTGTACTGCTATCTACTTATTTATACTTATGTTTACTAAACAGAGTGCCTGTAATGCGAGCAGTTTCCCCCCCTGGGATTAGTAAAGCATTTGGATTCAGATTCTGAAAAAAACAATCAGGTATCACAAGAAGATGCCACACAAATTATTTGTGAGACTTCAAAAAACAGTTTCTGTCTACCACAACACACAGGGGCACATTATAATGTCACAAATCTCTCTCTCTCTCTCTCTCTCTTTCTCTCTCTCACTGCCGTCACTCCCAAAACTTATATATCAAACAAATGCCATAAAATGTTTTGATTGGTTAATGTTGTGAATTTTTCCACCAATATATTAAGGAGTGTGGTTTTTTTCTTGCAAGCGCTTCCCTTTTTACCATTTCTTCGTGCGCCAAACTTTCACCGACTGCATAAAACACACACACACACACAAAACATGGCATGAATTATTTATCATAAGTCTGGTTTTGCTTGGCCTATCAACATGATTTAAAACCTGCTACATAGTTTGAAGTTTGCATGGTGTGTCCGTCAACTCCAGAGTGTTCAATTGCATAATTCTAACAATGTGCAAATAGAATCCTAGAATTGCACTCACCAAAACTGGATCATAGACTTTTTGGCCAGGCTATTAGTTCAAACAAGCTATTAGTTTCCTTAAAAATGCCTGTAAAGGCAACAACACTTCAGCCCTAGCTCAGTGAGTCAGATAAGCTGAGGTGATCCTTACCAGACCCCGCAAGCTTTCTTGCACCATATTTGGCACCCACTGTACAACTGTCACAAATTATGCCAAAACAATTTTTTTCTTTACCAGGCAGTAACTATATTTATTTTCAAAGCTGGGCATTTTAACAGTCCTCTGGGGACTGGCTCATTTTTGGAGTCAGACTCAAGTGGTCATTTGAGGAACTGCACTTTTTAGGCATGCCCACAGTACCTTCATTTTTCAGCCCTGGTTTTATAACACTAGGTCTTGAAGAGTTATTTGCATTAACGTTTATTTGAAGTTGTTGAGCTAGGAAATTTCTTTGAATATTTTCATTCATTTAGAATTAGTAATCCATAAAAGTACAAAGGGAGCTCAGTTTAAACTGCAGGAGTTTCTGACAGTTCATGCCATGTGTTTACCTGCTAAAGAGAAAATTAATCACTGAGCATAAAAAAAAAAAACTAATTGAAAAGGAAGTTACTTCAGAAACTGAGCAAAATGTCACAATAAAGAATCCCAAAAAATGCAAAATAAATAAATAAATAATAAAAAAAAAATCACTTGTCTGTTGGGATAGGAATTCAAAACATTTTCCAAATGAGAACTAGTTGAAAAATGTCAGCTCAGTCATAATTGTATGCCTTCAAGCTATATGTGCTCCACGCTAGTATGTGCGTTGCGGTACAATGATGCAAGCCTTTAAGCTAAACTACAGTACATTCAAAATCAGAGTTACAAAACATTTCTCTGTTGCATTATTTGACCTCGGTAGGCCTTATTTTTTCACACACTGAACACTGAATAAGTAATCAATGAGGGAATCAATTAAGAATAAGGTCAATAAGTAGAATCAATAAAAACACTGGTGTCAGTAACATCTTATCGGTTTCCATCCCGAAGTGTCAGAAACAATAATTAAAAAGGATGGGAGTATAGAAATTTAAGAGAGATTTACATGTTTCTCTTGTACACTTAAACAGTAGAAGGTTTTGTGAATTTGAGGACTTTTTCTGGCATGTGCCTGCCACATTTAAGTACTTGGTGTCATGTGTAGTGTACTTTTATCACTAAAATAATGACAATGAAGGTAAAAGCTGCATCTCTGGAAAGCTACTCCTGCATAGAAAACAGCTGGAGATTTTTTTTTTCACTGAGCTGTCTGATTTAACAGAGGTTAAATAAAAGAGAGTAATTATGTGGATGATGAGTGTTTCCATTTTTTGGCTCTGTGTGTGTGTGTGTGTGTGTGTGTGTGAGTGTGTGTGTGCGTGCACGGTTAAGTGAATGAGTATGCATGAAGTACAAAGTGAGTGTCTGTACGTGTGAAGGCTTTGGGCTAATCCTGTTGTATTCAGCAGGATCAAAGTTGCTTTTTAAGCTCTATTTGTTAAAAGTGTGATCCCACTAATGGACTAATGTCTTTACACACAGTCTGGACACAATTCGAAGCATGCACACACACACACACACCTACACATATATATATGTGTGTGTGTGTGTGTGTGTGTGTGTGTGTGTGTGTGTGTGTGTGTGCATACTAAATGTGACATACTAAATGTTTGAGTGTCTGCATTTGCATGTATGGTTTCCCTATATTATTAAAAAAAAAATCACAAAAACTGAATTATTTAACCTTTGGTTGGAGTGAATTGGTTGTGCTCTGACATGCTTCATTGTGCACACCACCAATAATCTCTTATTTAAACACACACTTGTGCACGTGCACACATGTACAGCAGGTGGCTGTCAAGTAGGGCCGTAGTGTTCTGTTCAGTCTCCTCGAGCATGTGACAGCTCCTAGACAGCAGGAGAGACATAACGATGGATAGGAAAAGGGAGACACTGGAGAGATATGGAGAGGAGAGCTGCCTTTGAGGAGAAAAAAAAAAGAAAAGAAATGCACAAAAAGGCAGAAGGGAAAAATAAAGAGTTAGTAGATGCTAAGATATATTTTTTGTTGTCTTGGCTCTCTACTGTGTTGTGAGTGTTCACACCAACTTTTGGTGTAGGAATTTTAGTCTTCTTAGAGAGGCTGAATTTTAGAACAAAACAGCAATTGGCAGATAGTGAAGATGGTCTAGTGGAACACCAACAAGGAAATCCTTAGTGCAACACGTTTATTGGTAAATAGCAAAATGTAGCCATAGAAAACAGTGTTATAAAAAGATCTATTGGTTGAAGGGGTGGGGTGACTGTACATTTGAGCTAGTTTCTTAAGAATGCACACACCCTTTATCAGACAAATTTTTATGTATTTAGTGTTTATAAGGATATAAGGAGGAATGGTGTGACAGAAGAGGATGGGAGAGATAGAGTGAGATGGAGACAGATGATCTGCTGCAGCAATCCCTAATGGGAGCAGCTGGAAGAAGAAGTAGTAGTACTTTGTGACAAATAAATAACAGAACAATAAAATCAGGTCCATCGCCAGTAGCAATCTCGTCCTGTGGTTGAACTCCAACTCCACCGTCTGGGACTGCAGGTGGTCACAGTCTGTCTTGTTCTGCTCTCCAGGCATGGGTTCAGTGTAGCTGCACGTGATCCAGGTCCCAACCTACTGCTCTCTGGTTAGAGTAGCCCCCTGACATATGGCAGGAACTCCAGAGTAGATGAAAGACTATAGTGGTTAGCTTAAGATTTGGTAGATGTCTGTCCAACTTAAGGATGAGATATTGAGGACAATATTATCAATGAGCCAGCTGGTAGGGAAAACCTGAGACAGGAAGGGTTGAGGCTAGCTAGACTTAACTTTGAAAATAAAATTAAAGGTTTCTGCTCTTGTACAGTAAGTTTATTGCAGATAACATGCTTTGATGGCTACTAATATATCTGGACAGTCTGCCTGAGTAAAATCTAGTGTAAAACAAGAATGAAAAGCTAAACTCTAGCATCCCATCAGATACATTGTACAATCACCTGTATTATAATTGAAAAGTTCTTTACTTCAGGAGAAATAATTAAAGAGGTTGTATTAAACAACATTTGATATTTAGGAAGCTTTATTTTTGTTAAAAAAATGAGCTACAATTCTTACAAACATTCTCAGTTCATATTTGAGATTTAAATAGAGTAGGCTACTACAGAAATGGTTAAATGATATGTAGGCTTTCTTAGGATTCTTAGCAGGTCATTTGAAAAGAAAGCTCAAGGTCTTGTTTATTGAAAAGTTTCAAATCTTGGGCCAGAACTCCAAAGATAGAAGGAAGGTGTATGTGCCTGTGTAAACATAAACACAGCAAGAGTGAATCAGTATTTGGAAAATCACATCTTGCCAGATATTGCCTGCTAAGCCTGAGGTCAATGTAACCTCAGTCAAGGGGAGCTTATATGATCAATTAGCTTCCCCAAGGGCTGAATATCCAACACTGCACTGGGTGTGTTAACACCAATGCAACAGGGCTCTAAAATGTTATTAATGCTTAAACTGTAAATGATATGGTGTATGAAAGAATCTAGCTCTTCACACCAACAGGGTGTTTTCTTCAGTAAAATCTAGACTTTACCTTGTAACATTTGGTAGCTGATTTATTTAGAGTCATGCTGCCAACAAGATACAAGCAATCTGGGGTTTTAGCAAGAAGTCACATGAAGTCTCAAGCTGCTCATTTGCTGCAGTGTTGTTTACCTGTCATCCTAATTTTTAAAAACATGAAAGAATTGGCCTTGGGACTGAAATCCCTGTTATTCCTTAACAAGTAAGTTCAAAAATACATGAATAAAATAAAGCAGTTCAGCAATGTATCCAGATTTTGTGTTATGATTGCAAACTTGAGAAAGTGCTGGCTTATTGTATAAGTCCAATTATGTGTTCTCATCCCTATCTAGCTTTCTATTCAGGGGATCTGTGCACAGGTTGGATTGCACCGGCTCACTTACATGCTTCAGAGCGCGTTGCGAGCAGACTAGTTAAAATGGTGGATGACTTTCTCCAACAATGTCTACTAAAAGGAGTTTTGTTATATGGAGACACAGTCGTGAAAAAGTTTTTGCAGGATTCTGTGCAGTTCTGTGAAAAGCTAAGTACACCTCATGATCCAGTACCGTGTATAACTACTTTTAGCAGCAATAACTTGAGGTAATGGTTTTCTGTATGACTTTATCAGTCTTTCTCATCATTGTAAAGGAATTTTGGCCCACTCATCTTTCAATGTTGCTTCAGTTCATTGAGGTTTGCAGGCATTGGTTTATGCACAGCTCTCTGAAGATCCCACCACAGCATTTTAATAGGGTTTTGACTGGACCATTGCAACACATTCATTCTTTTCTTATAAGCTATTCATTGACTTCGTCATTGACTTTTACATAACCCAATTTCAGCCAAGCTGTAGCTGTCAGACAGATGGCCTGACATTTGACTCCAGAAAACTTTGGTATACAACGGAGTTCATGGTTGACTCAGTGACTGAAAGGTGCCCAGGTCCTATGGCTGCAAACCATGCTCAAATCATCACCCCTCCACCACTATACTTGACATTTCATATGAGGAGTTTGTGCTGATATGTTGTGCTTGGTTTTCGCCAAACATGGGACTGTGCATCATGGCCAGGCATCTCCACTTTGCACTTTGGTCTTGCCTGTCTAAAGGATATTTTGGTTTGTTTAGAAATCTGAACAATGCCGACATGTTCTTTTTAGTGATAAGAGGCTTTCTCCTGGCAACCCTCCCAAACAGCCATACTTGTTTAGTCTTTTTCTAATTGTGCTGTAATGAACTGTAATATTTAACATACTGACTGAGGCCTTGAACGTCCAAGATGTACATCTTTAATTTTTTTGCATTTTTTTTTGAGTATTGCACAATCTGACCTTGGGGGAATGTGTTGGGACAGCCACTCCTGGGAAGATTTTGGCATTGTGTTAACATACACCTGAATGCTCCAGACCAGCAAACTGTCAAAACCTCTGCTTTTATGGAAGTGGTCACACTTGCTGATGCATGTGATTAGCGGCACCTTGCTAGTGCTTCCTGCTATTCCCATAGAAGCAGTATGGGTGTCCTTAGTTTTTCACTGCACAGAGTCTTGTGAAAACATTCTTTAGCACATAACTGCATACATCAGCTGTCCAGCAGCTCAAAGTATGCCTTTAATTTGAAACATTAAACATTACTGTTTTATTTGTACAAGTTGCAAATGTCATAATGTTTATGAATAATTAATAACCACTTTAAAAGCCTCTTAGATCATTCACTATGTGGATTCTCAGTGATTGATCACTCTTCTTTTATTAAACTTTAATAATTTCCATCTGTGCTTCTCAAGCAATTTAATTGGGAAATTATAAAGTGATTATGTCGCTTATCTGGCACTGTTTCAGACTGTGACAGGAAATTACATGAAGCAACAGTTATTGGAAGCCTTGCACTACTCCTGACCTACAGTTAGTGAGCCACAGACATAAATATTTAAACTTTTTGTTTGTTTGTTTGTTTGTTTGTTTGTTTGTTTGCTTTTTGTAAAATATATTATTGCTGTCAGTAAATCCCCTCCTGAAACCAAATGAGAGAATGGGTGTATGGTTTTAGTACTATTACTGCTGTCTTTTTGTTTGAGTACTTGAGTGTCCCAGTACATTTTATGTATCTTTTCCACCATGACAGTTTTATCAGGAAAAGTTACACTCCTCTATTCTTTATCGTGAAATGGCAAAACATATCAATATGCAATATTGGGAATGTCTTTTCTGAGAACTAGAGCTAAGATATATTTGGTGTATGCTATTTTTTTATACCAAATAAAAAAATGTGTCTTTGGAAAGAAGTTGCTCCTGTCTTTGAAAAAAACAGCAATATGCAGACAGAGCTCTGTGGTACACTGCGAAAAGACTCCTGCAATTGGTGGCTGTCTGCCCACACCAGTTGGAGCATTATGGTATGGCTCATTCACACAGATAGAGAGGCTCCTGTACATATTTTATCTGTCTCTATGGAAACCTTAACTTGAGACGCAGTTAGCTATGAAATGAATGACATTTATCTGGCACTTAGTCAAGATAATATTACGTGTTTCTATGTGCATGATCCCCAAAACATAGAAACAGCTATGGTGCAGTTTATCTGAAACGCACATAGACACGCTTAACACGCTTTCAGTGTACTTTAGTTAGCGCTAGACAGATTTGGTGCAACAGTGCAGTCTGGTGTCTCAGAGCCAGAGCATTCAACAGTGTTTCAACAGGCTGCTTCACATTTCAGACATTATTTTGTTTGTATTGGTACTGAGTCAAAAATTGCTATAAAATTGAAAGTCATGGCAGTTTCTCTTGGCTTATATAGTAGAACATTACTAATGTAGTGAAAAGAAAATGTATTTCTCTCAGTTTGCTGCCATGTCTCTTCAAACTGAGAGTTGAATTGAGAGAGAAAAGACATTTCTTCGACTTTTAATTTAGGGGAAATTGATTTTCTGTAAAAATACATTTGCATGCTCTTTGTCATGCAAATAGGCTGGTAACTCAACAACACTTTGCTAGAGAATGATCAGGGGTTGCATAGCAAGGAATGAATAAGAAGTACTTTTAATCAGTGACAAAATGCCAAAAGTAACATTTATCTGGGGCGCTTAAGGTTACAGGCTGTTGTGAAAATGATGGTCCATGTGGGCCTAAAGTTAAACTTTAACTAATAACTGAGTGCTGGTGGATTTTCTGTTGTAAACCTGACTGTTTAGAAGCTTTGAAAAAACTGCTTGATTCAATCAGACACCTGTTTTGTCTATTTCTAATGATGCTTATACAAATAGTGTGATTGTACAGTAAGTATACTGTATGGTTTGAGTGCAGATGTCCATTTTAAATCATATGATCTGCATTTTGTTTTTGTAGATGATGGAAGTTGCCATCTCAGTGATGATGTGACCATTATATATACAATAACATATACTGTTTCCCGTGTATTCATCAACTTGATTGATTGATTGCCAGTCTTGGATGTCACCTGAGCCATGGTGAGTTGGTAGTCTTGGAATTTATCATGTCTGTGAAGATATCAGGCATGGAGATTTTCTTCATGAAAGCCTGCATGCTTACAGCATTGAGGTGTACCACAATGTCATGTCCATTAATTACCATGTTAGCATTCACTATGTGCATTTTTATGGCTATATTGATTTACATTCTAGTGATCTTGTTTAGATATGCATTCACAGCAGCTACATATGGTGATGCAAGCCAATTTGTCTGTGGTTATTGCACAGTGGGTGGGTGCCGATTTATTTTTCTGTGCTTCTTTGAAAGGTTAAATGCATGGTTACTAATTTGTTTTTGAGGACTGGTTCTAAACTGAGTATAATGGCTGACATTTTCCTGATGTCCCAGATGAGAGAGCTCATTCACAGTATGTACCCTTCAGGGGGATGAGAGGTGGACTGTGTGTGCCTGTTGCTTGTGTTGTAGAGATGTACATTTGCTTACACAGTGACATTTTAGTGACTTGACTACTTCTGGGACAATGATCAAAAATTACATAAACCTCAATATTTCAAGGGCTTGTTTATTGATTAGTGGGTAAGACTAAATTGTTTCAAGTTGAGGTTAGTGTAAAGTTTAAGGTTAAACAAAGTTATTACAGGTAGGTCTGCAATGTCTTCTGAAGTGATGGAAAATTGGCCTGTGCGTACTGGAGCAGGAAAGAGAGGAAGAAAGCGTGTGGGCATAAGCAATGAATGTATTGTCACTTTCTATTTGGTATACTAAGGCCTCACTGCACTCATCTCCCAAGGGAGGAAACACTACCTATCTCATTTAGCTCTAAGGTTGGAGTGGAAGACCTTGTAAAGGAGGGAGTGAAAGGGGAAGTCCTGAAAAAATGGTGCAAAGTATGAAATAAATAGTGCAAGAAATAAGGAGTTGAAAAGCAAGAAAATTATGTAGACATGGACAGAGACATAAAAAAAGGGATGGTAAAAAATAACAGAAGTTGACAAAAACTTATTAGATTGAGTTAGATGTCCTTCTCTTTCACCAATGTGCCTGAATGCAGAAGTTGGTAAGATATAAATATCAACATTACCTCATTGCCTTTGGTCATGTCTCAAGATGGAAAGGTACTGGTCTGATGTATTATGAGAAATGGAGAAGAAATTTGTTTGAAATTGGAGATGGACCAAAAATCTGTCACTCTAGGCCTCCATGCTAGATGTATGCTATTAAAAAATAAGAAATTGTATTGTATTCTTACTTATTCTGTAAGGGACAACATCATACTGCATGAGATTAGTGAAGAAGAACCTATTGTTAAAGGCTGGCATAGAGTTCTGTTTGATTTAGTGCCATATTCCATTTATAGTCAGACCAATTTTATTAAGTTTGGGAACTGTGTTTGAACTGTTTGGAGGTTGATGTCTCTACTGTTCTGTTGCTGGGATTTTCTGAAAGGTCCTGATGAGGGAGGGCTGATTGCAAATTAATTTACATTACATTAATTATGTAAGAAACTGAACTGAGGGATGTACTGCGGAGTGAGGTTATTGGGTTAGCAACCTCTGTTAAGCTTAAAGCCAGAGGTGGCTCTCTCTTTTTACCTGGCTATAATGTGTGCTGAACACATGCTAACCTGGTCGGGAGCAGATTATGTTTAGAATATCAGTTTCAAATCATCTGGAAGTGCCATGTTTTCATTGATTATTTTATTTACAGTATCCACTGAGCACCCAATCCATGTGTCACATTGTCACAAGAATTTGCATATTTTCAGTTGGTGATGCAGAAATATGTATAATATAAATATGTTTGGTCAAAACAAATGTATGAACTCAAATTAAAATGCCTACTTTACTGTTTGGCGTGTACTTGATGATCAGGAATTCACCAGTAAAATAAATATTTCTGAATATTCCATTTCAACAATTTCAGCAGAATTGCTTTCTTTTCGTAATTACAGCAATTGTGCTGCATTTTACATTATATTTTTAAATAATGTAAATTGTGAACTGTAGCACTAATCTCTCTGATTGGAGTGGATTGTGTTAAACACATAAAATGCCCCATTTAATGTGAGTGCTCACGGATCCTAAGGCAGAAAGCCTGGGTTGACAAATAAATTAATAACGACCTTTGTGATACCTCCAATCTCTGACTGAGGTTTTAAGTTTTGTGGAGCCAGCTAATGTGAAGAAGGCTTGACTATGTTGAACTAACTTGGTAGTATACCTCTCTGATGTGTTGATTTGTGTTTATTTGTTGTCTTGAGTGGATTTTTAAAATGGATTCAACTTTGGCTTGTTTTTTGAGCGAAAACTAATATTCTGTAAAAAAGACTAACCAGCTGTACCTAATAAAGAGGACACTGAGTCTATGTTTGCTCTGAGAAGTGTAGCGCATTTCCAGTACACAGATATAATGGTGTTAAGAGACACAGAATAAGCTCCTACTTGCTAAATGATAAAAAGGTTAAGAAGATCTTACTTAAATTACCCTAAAAAATGAAACTACACTTTAACAGAAATCAATAATAACCCGTATATGACCAGTGACTGGAAGTATTTCACAGATAAGGAACAAGATCAGGATTCATATGTTTCCATACAAAGCTGAGAGACTCCAGTTATTCATTTCTTGAGATGCTGAATATAAGCAACTCTGTTTATCCAATTTCCATAGCAGGGATAAGCATTTATTCTAATTTAGAAAACCAAAACAGGACACATTTTATCCTCTGATGTATTTTTTTTCTTTCTCTTCATTGCAGTCCATGTAAGCTCTGTTTCCATGGTAATTTTTTAGTAGGCTTATGGTGTGTTTGTTAATGTACAAGATATTAGAATGGTGTGATGTGCATGTAAGGATGCATATAAAGTGCTCTTTCTGAGTATGAGCTCAGACAGTGTATGCGGTACCTCGCTGAAAAACACATACAATTTCTTTTAGTGATGTCTGTGTTTTATTTACACTAGTTAATATTAACCCCTGTGCGTCCTGTGAGAGCAACCCCTCCACCCTCCTTTGCTTAAATGAAACAGTTGCTGTGGTAATTTGCTGTACCTGCCCCAGGTGCATCCTATGTTATCAGCTGTTGCTATGGTTACAGTAAATATGGTTTTACTATTGTTTACTGATCACTCCTGGCCAGTGAGGCACAAACAGTGCTGAAATAGCACATCATGTGTTTTCCCTGGCTGTGGAAACTGTTGCATCATTGCTTACAGTAAAATATTGAGGTGATGGGGGTCAGTGATCTGACTGAGATTTTTCATGTCTCATTAAGTGTATTAGGTGTAACTCGGTGCAGATTTAGCACAAACATGATGCAGCAGGAGTCCTACCTTAACCTGAAATCTTTTCAAACCTTTTGCTCTGACAAAACCATCAAATTACAGAATTACAACAGCAAAAGCAGTAATCGAACATTGAGAACTTGTTTCTGCAGAACCAATGAAGGTAATAAAGGTGTTAAGGATTAAGCTCAATTTGTGTAAAAGGAAATTTTTTTTTGCTTTTGCTCAGGTCTCTAAAGGAATTAGTCCTGTGCGTGTATAATAGTACAGAAAAACCATTCAGGCTAAGACAATAAAAAGCAGCAGGTTGCGCAAATGTAAGTTGCAAAGCACTTTTTGTCTGAAGACAAAAAAATCACCTGCTAATGTGACAGAATGCATGTTTTGGAGGAGAGGCAGGTTGAAATATTCTTTTCTCCTTTTATGTTACATTTACCAAAGCCAGTCTGTTGTGTCTCCTGCTGTGTCAGCTAATAGTAAAAGAAACAGTGAAATATCCTGCCCACTCTTGTGGCTGTGCTGTAAAACGGATGAGGACCTCTGGCCTGGTGTTTGGATTCCTTTCCAGGGCTCTGTATCTCCATTTCTGTTAAACATAGTAAAATGTTAGAAAGATTAGAGACGTGAAAGTGGAAAGCATAGGATGCATAAATGAAGTTAACTGCTTTTTCTTGCTAGTTTTAAGCTGCTTTGTCTTATTAAGTGGTTATATGGACAATACATACTGTACACTGTGTCCCATAGTTCTCATCCAGAAAAGCATAGTGTGCCCACTTTGGGTTGGGATTAACTTGCTGCCACAAGTGGAGGAATTTAAGTATTTAGGGCTCTTGTTCACAAGTGAGAGAATGGAGGAGTGGGAGCTTGACAGACTGGTTGGTGTAGCCTCTGTAGTGATGCGGCTACTGCACTCGGAGTAGACTCAAGAGTAGAGCAGCTGCTCTTCCACATTGAAAGGAACCAGTCGGGATGGTTAGAGCATCTGAGCAGAATTCCTCTTGTGCACCGCTTAGGGAAGGTGTTTCAGGCATGTCCAACCAGTAGGATGCATTGGGTATGCCCAGAACGTGCTGGAGAGATTATATCTCTCGGCTGGCTTGGGAACACCCCATCCCTCTGAATGAGCTGTTGAGGTTGCCAGGGAGAGGGAGGCTGGGACATCTCTAGACTATTGCCCCACAATCTGGGTCTGGATAAGCTGCAGAAGATGGATGGATGGATGGATGGATGGATGGATGGACAGATTGAAGGAAATACTGTGCACTTTGAATGCTCCTTGGATATTAATATAAATTGATCCAGTAGATGTGCACTAGTATGCCAACAAAACTGTGCATCAAAGTCTGTTTGCGAGGTCTCAAATATAAAAAATGAGTCAGTACATAATTGCGATAGAATTTAGCGATAGATACAATCACTGCTATACTACTTTTTTGTATTTTTTTGTATTCAAATGAATTTCTTCTCTTTGTCCAAGTTTTTAGTGAGCAGGGTCTAATATTGTCACTTTAATTCATTATAAATAAAAACCTGTAGTTGGATGTTGCTGTTGTGAAATAAGTGATGGGTTTGTTTTAAAGCTAACTTGTTCAGCAAGTTGCAAAGCAATTTCCCCCCTGGGATTAATAAAGTATTCGGATTCATTTATAAACTAGTACAGAGATAGTAATGTAATTTTAGCAAAGTTTTTACTTTTTTAATTAACCAAACAGGAAGCCATATTATTTGCCAGAAAATTAAAATCCTCCAAAAGATACTAACACCACAAGCTCAGTCAAGAAGGCAATTTCAATGACAGTTAGCTAAAGATTCCTAAAAGAGAGCTACCCAGTACCCACCTATCACTTAAATATGTCATGCCCTGATTAATACATAACTTTAAGCCTGAGTAAAATTTGAATGAGTGGGTTATACAGTACTGCACAAAAGTGTTGAGCTATAGCTCATTTCTTTATATTTTGCTAGGGAAATGGTAAAGAGGTGTAATGATTTATCGAAGCATGTGCAAACATAAATGGAAATACACTACGTAAGGCAAAAAGCTTATACAAGAATTTATGCAATTGTAGCAAACTTGAAAGTCTGCATTTGGTATGAAAACATCAACATAGCCTGAGCTCTGTTAGGCAAGCTTTCTTATCATTTCTTTAAATCAATTTCAGGAAAGGTTCTTCTGGCATCTTGAAGGACTCCAAAGCTATTTGATGTTGGCTGCTTTTAGTTCTATTCTTTGTCAAGATCACCCCACACACTGCTTCAATAATGTTAAGGTCTGGGCTCTGAGGTGGCCAATTCATGATTGATAGTGTTCCATTGTATGTTGCTATTCAGCTAGGCTTTTACTGCATTGGCAGTGCGTTTGGGATCATTGTCATGCTGAAAAAACTGAGCTTTTGCCATTCAAATGCTTTCTAGATGGCATTATATATTGAATCAAAATCAGACAATAGTGCTTATTGTTCATAATTCCATCAATTTTGACAAGATCCCCAACACCACAGACTGAAATGCAGCCCCAAACAATGACAGAGTCTCCAGTGTGTTTTATAGATCACTGTAGATATTCAGTGTCATATCTCTCTCCTGACCTTTTTCATATATATTGATTTTGAAGCCAAAATCTGAAATTCAGATTCCTCACCCCAAAAGACCTGTTGTCACTGAATTTCAGTACAGTTCTTTAGTAATCTGTCATAGCTAAGCATTTTCTCCTCACGGCTCTCCCTTAAGAATGACTTCTATTGAGACCATTTCTAATGAGGTTTCAACAAACAGTAAATGAATCAACTGAAGGACCATATGCATCTCTCAGGTCCTATGTCAGGTCCATGCTGGATTTTTTTCCTATTTCTTTAGGACATAAATTTCAGATGCTGTTCCTCTGCTGTAGATTGTTTTTCAGGCCTGCCACTTTGCCTTTTGTTCTCCATTTGTCTTGTTTCCTCATATTTTTTTTAAGGAATGTCAGGTACAAAGACTGAAAATGAGTGAAAAAGCCACCAATGTCCAATGAAAAATTTTGAAAGACCTTCAGAAAGCCTGGAGAACTATTGCTGAAGACCACTTTAAAAATAACCAGAAAGAATGGCTCCTTAGAAACAAAATAAAAAGAATTGAGTGGTATCTTGGGATTTTTGCACAATATTGAAGAAAAATTTACCCCATCATGAAGGCAAATAATAGCTGTATAGATACATTTTTTGACAAAACATTTTTCTACACTAAAATTGGGAACCTTAATTTAACAGTCTATGGAAAGTGACATGCTTTTAGCCATTTGAGAAAATGCAGGTTTTGACACTTCTGCATTGTCAGGAACAGAGGTTTCCTCGTGGCTTAAATGTCAGTGATTTGTAAATTGTGTTAAAGCATTTTTATGTTTTCAGAAAGAGAAAAAGATTTAAAGCAGCATTGTACAGGAAGTAAATGAAAGCACAGTAATCACACAGAGCTTGATCTTGCACTTCAGAGCAGTGCTCTCTAAGGACAGGTCATTGTAAAGCTAAACCAGTGAGTAGTGGAGCCTGGGGGAGAAACTTTAGCGCACTGTTTAATTGCAGTAATTGCATGTAATAAATAACAATTACATGACTAGCCATGTGCTCCAGTTTCCTCCAGGGCTCCGTTACCCATGGTCTGAGATGAACATTTTTCTGTGCTCTAACACCCCCTGGATTGGGGAGCAAACCTTGAACTCTGCAGAAAAAACAAGAAAGTGTGAGTGTGTGTGCTGGAGGATGAGCTGCAAGGAAATGTAGTTCCTATGGTAACACAACCTAAAAATATGGAAACAAATTCAATTACTCTTTCACTCGATTTCTGCCCTATGCTGCCTCTGATCTCCATTTTGTGTCTCTCTGTCTCCTGGTCCTCCTGCTCTTTGTCTGGCAGTCTGTATTAGAGGTGATTTGGAGCAGACTTAGGAAGGAAGTTGTTGCGTCTAAGTGCCACAGATTTAGGTTTTTAATGAAAGAGAGCGGAGAAGCAACACATTCACCAATCTGTCATGTTTTGGCGGCCTATGCGTGTGTAGGTGTGTGTGTTTGTTTGTTTATATTTGTGCATGGTTGGGTGTTCTGGGGATGAGTGCAGTGAGGAGGAGTTATTTTACAGATATGAGGCAATAAGCAGAAAATTTTGCAGAGTGCGCCAAACCGTGGTCAGTGTGTATGTGTGTGAGACGTCACTGTGTTAGCACAGGAAATGCTGAAAGCTTTTTACTTCGCTTTTCTTCTTTCTTTCTTGAAGTTTTCCTGTTACATTTTTATCACTTTGCAGTGTGTCTTGTTTTCCTGTCAGTCTTTCTATTAATCCACCTTTTATTCTCTGCCTCTGTCTTTCTTCCCCTCTTGGGGTCCTTCAGAGCTTCTGCAGGGGAGAAGCTCTCTGT
>VUQH01024394.1:13285-24354 GCA_015106775.1 Etroplus canarensis
GTTGATTCATGTTTCCCTTGAGTCCTTGTATTTATTATCTTTGTACTGTGTCTGTTCCTTGTTATCCTGGGTTCAAGGCTTGATCTACGTCCACTGCTGCAGAACAGCTTTAAGTTGTTAACCTATTGCTTGTTCCCTGAAAAAGGCCTTTTTGTATCATTATGAAATGTACATTATTTTTCACATTTTTAACCTCTGGCAGTTCATCACTTACCTTTGTGCCATTTCAAGCTATTCATTGGACTTGAACTGCTTGAATTTTAATTAAAACGTGGAAAATTGGGATGTTCTAAAACTTTTTAATGGTAGTGTAAGGCTGAAAAAGTAAATGGTGCTACGAAAGAAACAGCTTCAGGAACATGCTGAAACTAATTAGGTCAATTGGGAACAGGCCGTAATGTGATCGGGTATAAAACAAGCACATTAGAGAGACAGAGTCTCTCAGAAGAAAAGATGGGCCGAGGTTCAGCAATCTGCCAGAAACTGCGCTTACAAATTGTGATGCAATTTTAGAAATATGTTCCTCAGTGTGAAAATGGAAAGACATGAATTTGTCATCATCTCCAGTACATGATATCATCAAAAGAATCAGAGAATCTGGAGATATCTCTGTGTGCAAGGGACACAGCCAAAACCCAATACTGGATGCTTGTGATCTTTGAGCCTTCAGACAGGGCCCAGGAAACCTTTCAGAAATGGGGGTCTGTGAACACAGTTTGCTGTGTCATCCACAAATATACACTACCTGTCAAGAGGCTGGACACGCTTGGACATACTCCACTATGGCCAAGCGTGTCCAAACTTTGGACTGGTAGTGTATTTTCTTGCCAGAGGTCAGAGGAGAATGGTCAGACTGCTTCGAGCTGATAGCAAGACAGCAGTAACTCAGTTATCCACAACCAAGGTACACAGAAGAGCATCTCTAAAAGAACAACATGTCAAACCTCAAAGCAGGATTGGCTGCAGGTGCAGAAGACCATGCTGGGTGCCACTCCTATCAGCTAAGAACATGAAACTGAAGCTACAATTTGCATGGGTTCATCAAAACCAGACAACAAATAACTGGAAAAACGTTGTCTGGTTTGATGTCTCAATTTCCGCTGTGACATTCAGATGGTAGGGTCAGAAGTTGGTGTAAATAACATGAGAGGATGGATCCACTCTGTCTTGTATCAAGGTTCAGGCCACTGCTGGTGGAGTAATGGTATGGGAAATATTTTTTGGTGCACTCTGGGACTCTTAGTACCATTTGTGCATTGTTTAAACACCACAGCCAATATACAGTAAGTATTGTTGCTGACCATGTCCATCTCTTTATGACCACAGTGTATCCATCTTCTGATGGCTGCTTCCAGCTGGATAACGCATCATGTTGCAAAGCTCAAATCAGCTCAAACTGGTTTCTTGAGCATGATAATGAGTTCATTGTGCTCTAATGACCTCCACAGCCACCGGATCTTAACCCAATAGAGCACCTTTGGATGTGGGATTGTGTGTCTCTCTACAGGACTCAAAATAAGAACAAGCCTTTTTCAAATTACGGGAAATTATACACTCAGTTTTGTGGTCAGAACATGTTGACAATATCATTAATAAATGGAGAGAGATACATTTGGTGTTAATTGTTTTACTCTCTTGCTATAAAAATGTAGTTAATTCATCAGCGTTACCTCATCTGCAGTAGTTTTGAGTTATGCAGTCCATTGCTGCCAAGGGAGACTTTAACAGACTGCAGTTAGTCCAGAATGGAGTTGTCAGGTTTGGTTTTAGGATGACCGTACACGCCAGCATTGCTGAAATGCCCCGCGGACAGTCCCTGGATCTATGTAGAAGTTAAACTTCACTGTAGTTTCTTTTTTTCTTTATAAAGAAAAGTAGTAATGACAGGTACACCTCACTCATTTTCAGACAGACTAATAACTGCTGTGGCTAATGCAAATCCAAATAAATAGAGCTAATGAGAAAGTCATTATATCTCATTTTATCCACTTACTTCTTGATACGCTGAAAGTAATGTCCTGAAAAGATTTACATTTTCGGAACATTTCACAAAAGGGGGAACCATTTCAAAAACACTGTGGCATCTGTGGAATCATGTTTGACCTCATGGCTTTGGAGCCTTTCTTGGGGATGTGGATGAGCAATTAATTGCTCATCCACATCTGTCTTTATTAGATCCCTATATGTTTTAGCTGACATCATTGCTCCATTTTAACACAAATTGTTTTGGACCTGACGAGGCAGCCGTCACAGTCCATATCAACCCTTCACTTGGCCTCGCAGTGTATCCTTACACATGCATCATTATCTCATGTAAACAGTGGAAATGAGAGACCGCTGGGGGAATGAACGTCATTCAAAGCAACAAAGCAAGGGCTCAGTGAAAGGATCCTGGGCGGTGACACTCTCGTTTAGCGTCAATTAGAGAAAACAACAAGCAGAGCTGTTGCTGAAGGCATCTGGATCTGATGTGTTTATTTATACCGAAGCAAATATGTATGCTTGAAGGAATGTGTGCATTCAAGGATGTTTCAATCAGAAAAACATGGAGGCAATGTAGAGGGTAACAAAAATGTCCCTCACATTGAGATGTACTTGAGCTGAGCTTGCACACAATGCCCTCCCCACTTCTCTCTCTCTCGCTTGCTTTATCTCTTTATGTTCCTCTATCTCTCTCTTTCACACATAGTAGATCCAATGTGCTGCTTTGCAATGAGTCCCTTTCGTATGCAGTGCAAGGGCCCCCGTGAGTTCCTTCCCTTGGCTCTCGAACTAAACAGAGAAGATGGTGTTATCTAAATGCTGCCAGGAGGTTGTCAGCTTGTATTGGGCCGGGCTGACCAAGTGGCCTGTTGGCGGATGCGTGTTGATGCCAGGCTCCCAGCGCCTTCCCTCGGTGGACATCTGCTGTGTGTGGGAAAGCTGTGGAGTTTGTCTGTGGTTGCATCTTAATCCTCCATCTCTTCAGCTCCAGCCATGCCTGGCCGAGCAAACCAGCAGCACTGCTCACTTTGCTTGTATTAATTGCCCTTGCCTGGCTCGCTGTTTGCTTCTGATTACACTCATTAATTTCAATTCCCCTGGATGCCACTACCACCGTAGCTGCCTTCAGATGCACACACATACAGAGATATGCACTCAGTCCCACTTGCATGTATTGCTGAGAAGCATGGCAAGGAAAGGGTCGACTTTGACCTACAAATGAAGGAATGAGGAAGAGCCTGGAACAGGCCCTTTTCAAAGCAGCCATTTTGACATGTCACTGCAGGGTAAACACAGGTGTAATTAATGATATTAATTGAGGGCCTGTTCCGTTTAGATGGGTCAGGGCACGGGTAATGTACATGCTTTCTAACTGGAATAGCTGTGACACACTAAATAGAATGAGACCATGATTTATTTTATCAGTTACCTCTGTGTTTACCCTCATATGACATGCCAAAATGACTACTTTGAAAGGGCCTATGGGCACGTTGTCACATGTGGCCTCTTATTTCCTGATCTTCAGTGCTTCAGTGTTAATTGCTTCACTGTGTGTAAATATGATTTCCTTTGTTCTCCATGTCAATCTTTCATGTCCTTCAGATTCCCTGCGTGTCTTAAAACTTTATCATTATAAGTTACCAAACCATATATATTTACATAGTTGATAATACATTTTCAGTACTCAGTGAATTATGCATAGAACTAACATACCATATGTTTGCTCCCTTTGTTTAGACATTACATCAGTCAACTAACAGTTGTCAGCAGTGATGTTCAACCCTGCAATTAAACTGTCAATCAGATCTTTTTTTCCTCCTATGTTTTTTGTTGCAAACCTCACATAATGTTTATCGTCACCTGCAAATTAGTGGAAGCCTGCCAACAGTGCTTCTTATTTTCCATGTATGGACAGCCAGAAATGCAGATTTCAGTGGATGCAACCTTGCGTTTTATGTGTGATGTTAATTTGTGAGGAAAAGAAAATCTTTAAATGAATTCCCTCTTTGCATGTTTTCATTTGGTATACTTACCTAATACTGTAATTATATTAAAAATGAGGGAGAGGTAGCTGTATTATCACTGCATTTGATTGGGAAGGGAAGTGTGTTTAGGCAGTGCTCCAAACATCTACGATTAATAAAACCATATACCACTGATAAAAGGGCTTTTCAGTTGAAATATGTATTAAATGCAAACTTTGAGTCTGTAACTGTCTAATCTCTATAAACATACAATATACATACAATATTTGGTACTGAAGCTTTGTGATATTGTTTGTAGTCTGAGTAGCACTAGCACTTCTCAAAACCACTGACTCTCATCTGACTGTCATTTAAGTTTTTTTCATTATTAGCTTTTAAATGTATTGCACACATACTAACACTGTAAACAATAATTGGTGCATTTAAGATAATATCTTTGTCCAGATATCAGGAATCTGGTTATCAGCCAGCTCCACTGGCAGTCCTGAAGCTTTGGATGCTGCTCCCAGAGGCTAGGTCATCAGACTCTAATTGATGAGTGTCACAGTTGCAGGTGTGTAGGAGCGAGGACTCAAGCAGACTCAGAGGAGGAAGACCACTTAAACTTAAGGCGAGACTTTATTTGGTTGATAGCAAAAACACACAAAGTCCAGGCAAAACAAAATTCTTAGAATGACTAGAATCATGACAATTTGCTGACAATGACACGCACAGTTAGGTGAACTGATGCTATGACAACGACCAGCTGAAAACCAGGACTATAAATACACTCAAGCTGACGACAAACCAGAAGCGGGAGGGAGGGGAACACAGGACAGAACAATCAGGAAATCAGGGAGACAGGAAGCAAAATAAACACGATAAACATGATGCAGACAACCATCAAAGTAAAACAGGAAAAGCAAGAATAACCAAACTACACACAGAGACTCAAAGAAAATAAGTAGGAAAAGCACAGGGGAGGCAGGTGCAACTAAAATGCTAGAAATTCATAAACCATGAAATCCCAGAATAAATCAATAAATGATACTAGGAAAAGCCTAAACATAAGAAAACACATGACTAATACTATTTGAGTAAATAAAAGGGGAGAAGAGAAACTCATACTAAAAGATACAAAGAGACGATAGAGGCTACAAACAGAGGATTAAGTCCAAAACAAGAGGATACAAAATAATACAATAAAATCAAAACAAGACCACAGAAGCCCACAATTCACAAAAATCGGTCCCCATATTGATAAGAGTTACATACTGTTACTGGTATTGCTTTCATCTAAATAAAAATACACTGGTAGTACACACAGGTGCAGATATCACCATTGTCATTTTCATGTCATTAGCAGCTTTGACATGTTTGTTTTATACCTCACCTGTCATCTCAGTGAGGCAGAGAACAAACAGAAAGTCACATTGACCTTCTGTTTATAGGCAGAAGTCCCTGCTCAAGCAGGTGGACTACAGCTAGTAAAAAACACAACATCTGGGCTCAGAAGGTGGCCTTGTAAGTGCCACACACTTGGATCAGAAAAGCTTTAAAAATTACCTTTCAGTTTTCATTACCATACGTGATCACTTTCTATTAAAATAAATGTTGCGTAATCCGCTTTACAGCATCTTTTGAATGTTCTGTTCTGAATAAATTCAATGAAAAACTGTTTAAGAACACATGAATATCAGGACTTTGAAGTATTTTAAACAGAACACCACTACTTCCTGGATAACACATTACTATGATGCATTGTGGCTGCATTAAATTGTGTGTTTCTGTTTGTGTGATGTTCAGATTGTATGTACACTGCGTAGTTGCTGCTGCTCCTTAACAGCCACTAATCTCTAAGGCACAATAAACCTCCCCCATAATACCAAGCTGTGTGGCTCCTTGCCTTCTGTCACCCTATCACCTCAAAATCTGAGGTTTTCTGGGAAAGTGGGGCTTCTGGACTGACTCATCAGACAGCTGTACCTTAAAGGGCCTCATGGGGGCATCACCATGAGGGTCGCTGCACTGCTGTGACTTGATGTCCAGGCACAAATAAAAACCCCTGAAGCTTGACAACTTCCTTGCTGAACCCACGTAGCCCAATTAGTGTACAATCCTCAGTCGGAGAAAATGAAAACATTCCAAACTCGAACTCCCAAGGTGGCTGTATTTGTTTATTAAATTCATTTATTGTTTCATTGTCTTCCTGAGATTTCTTAGGACTGATTGTAATGGTTCACCAAGGAATTCCCCAACTACTCAATATCATGGCAGTGGCTTGCAAATATACTGTGCTGCTGACTTTTCAGAATCCTGCAGACAAGCCTGAGTATCCAACATCATTGTTAACAGACAGCTATCTTTCTAAAGGGCACCCAGATAATGAGCACATGATTGCATCAGCACTGTGGGCGCTGAAAATCTACACTACCCAGTGGAAAGAGTAGGCTATGGGGAGGAAGATGCTGAAGGGTGAGGCAAAAGAATCACTGCTCTAGAAGGTCATATTGATTGATAAAGCACCCTGTGGATTGAGCTGTGGCTTGCTCAACCCCCATAGTGTGTTTGTTGCGGGATACCAGACAGCTGCCTGAAGGCCCTGAACAACACAGACAGGCGGAGAAAGACAGTGAAATCAATGACTGTCTCACAAAGGGCCCTTATAAGTTCTTTCCAATCATCTAAAGTGGCTCCCTTGGCACATCTATTTGCAACTACCTCAGGTGAATAAAGTGTGATTTGTTAAAGATACTTCAAGCTAGCACCTCCTGCACTGAAGTAGCAATCTATGAAAAAAATTATCTGAAAAATATAAACATTCTGGTAGTACAGAGAAACTCACACACATGAAACATACCAAAAATTCCATCCTGAGAAAGATGAGGATGATGAGAAATGCATGGGAGGATGGTTACATTAGCTTATTGAGACCAGAACCCTAGAGTTTTCTCATTCCCTTGTGGACTTCTGACAGAGCCAGATAGGTCTCCTCAATATACAGCCAAATGTCTTCATCCATCCTCATCCAGGAGACCTGCAGGCGTCATCAACCCCGTCGAAATTTCCCCAGATGAAACCCCAAGGAAGAAATCTCCTGCCCCAAGCCCAGCAAGTGATGGAGCTGGGAGTATCTCTGTGGAGCCTCTGTCAATATGTCATCATCGTCATAGCTGCCAGTTGGCAACACAGTAACCCGCTGCAGATGTGTCAGCAAAACAGTTCCCATTTTATTATTATTCCTTTCCAATGAATATCCATTGCAGGATACTGTCTTCTCTGTATTCACACGTTCACTCATAACTCAAGCAGACCATGATGTGCTTCCCATTCTTGTGATGGAAAGGTATTTGTGATGATGTACAGACACATAGGGAATTGTTTGTTTTCTTTAAGAGGGGGACTCTTAGACGGGTGGAGCTACATAGGCAGATGCAAGCACTTCTTGTCCAACCTGGCTGTGCTGACAAAACAATTTTAGCCAGTTTGGAGAACAAACCCACCATTTCATTGGATTATAAACCTTCAATACAAATGTAGTGTATGAATTATTTAGTTTTATCTTTGTGTGTGGAGCTTCAAGGGGGAAATGTGAAGCTTTGACTATAAAGACATACTTTTAAATTCTCCCCCTTTTGCTACTGAAAATATGATGTTCATAAAAACCTCTGAGAACAGACTGTAGAGAACAGGTTTACGTACACAGCTCATATACCTAAAAAGAGAAGCTAGTGTACCTTTCAAATATGTTTCAGCCATGCTAACTGCACAATAGTTCTTTTAAATGATGCTATCCAAGCTACTATGATTTGCAATAATAGCCCACAGCAGTAACATTAATGTAGAACTGAACAATATGTATTCATTCAGACTTTAAATTGCACTGTAAATATGAAACACTTTACTAAATGCCTGGGAATCACAGTAATTTCATGGCCGTTTGGAAAACCAAGCATTTTGGGGCCTCATAATATTATTATTAAGATTGAGACATTAATTGACTGCATTTAGGCTTGGTCAGGGAGGAAGAGACAAGATAATAGGTGAAATTTAAATGAAGCAACAGAAGGAGAACAAGTAAATGCTGACTTCTAGACACATGTAACTTGTCAGTATATTAGAGAAAAGTGTATCTCTGCAGCCATTGTACAAAAAAAAATGTCCTGCATGTCAAGGATGGGAGTAAAACAAGTCTACACATGTAGCCTTGACCTTCCCTAGGATGTAATGCACAGCTAATAGAGAACAAGATGACTCCAGGATTTCTTTTCAGAAACTGCAGCAGTAATGGTAGAGATGATGACCTTGACTGAATTACCTGCAATTGGATTTAAAACATTTTAGATATAAGGTAGTTTGCACTACCTTAGGACAAAAAGAAACTCGCATTGTACAGTAAATACTTGATGTAGAGTTTTACATTGACTTTTGTTTATTACAGTCTTGCATTACTGGCTTAGAACTTGTCAGATTTAACATGGCACTAGAACATTCACACAGATAGAATTGTATTCATATTGTGTCTGTCACAATGGATTATGGTTTGAGTCAAGTGGAAACTGCTTGTCGGGTGTTCCGTGGCCTTTGATCAAGAGATATTTTTTTCATAGCCAGCTCATCCATCTTCATTTTCTCCTGGTGGTTATTGTGCTGTACAACATTAATACAAACAGATCGAGTTATTTGGATAACTCCCTACAACCATGTTAAACACACCCAAGAGCTTGGAAATGACATCCATCAGTTAAAATTTGTTTTAAAAGGGGATCAAGTTTACTTATGCTATCACTTACTGTGACTGAAGATTCAGTTATGATAAAATGTAATGACAGCTTTTTCCCCATATGCATGTATTTCATTTGATAGTGTCTCTGTAAGTAGTGGCTTACACAGTGCCTTACAAGCAAAAGGTCCCTGGTTCAGTTCTAGGTGGAGGAACAAGCTGCTCCCACCATGGAGGGTTGTATCAGGAAGGGCATCTGGTGTAAAACTTCTGCCTAAGCAATGATGCATATTATTCTGTTGTTGTGACACCTTGGAGGAATTAAAAGGGAAAAGCTGAAGGTGCATTTTTTTCTTTTGATATAAGTAAAACATAAAGAGATTTTAGCATGGACAGCTACAAACCTCACAACACTAAGGAGATTTCAAATCATTTCATCCCATTGGCAGTTAATGGCTATCCTCTCAAGGATACTGAGTGACACTTAATATTACTTGCATTCAATTTAACTGCATATTCTTTTATTGAGAATACTGCAAATGTCCAATGCTTTTAAAGTGCTCTTATCTTAAAAATGAGATGTAGAGAAAGGGAATGAGACTGAAAAAGGTCAGAATTAAGTGATGCTATTTCTAAAACAATTTACTGTCTTTTCACTGGACATACAGGATTTAGATAGTGGCACATTTTATTATTACTACCATGGAAATTAAATTGTTAAATCCATATCCAATGAAATATATACTACTGACATAACTGAAAGAAAATATGGTTTGGTCATACATTCTTTGCAACATCTGCAATGAATAATGTCCCAGCTGAGTAAGTATTAGAAGAAGTAACCTAAATAATGGGTGTATTTGTACCTCTTGAGCTCTAAATCTTTTTACACTGGGTGGTGTCAGGGTTCAAAGTCCTTAGCCAAAATATTAAAAATGCTGAAAGGCAACTTTGTCCTCCTCTGACTCTCCAATCAGGTCTAGGGTATGACATCTATTCCCAGCTATGTTTTATTAATCCATCTGCATTCCCCAAAACTAGGCCAGTTACGCAAAGCTCAGACTATTCGCGTGTCCTTTGTACAGATAGTATGACATGTTAATGTTTTTGTCTGCTTTTATACTTTAGTTAAATGTTCTTATCTAGGGAACAATGGGAAGCATAGAAATGTCTTCAGATGAACACTGTGACACCAAATACATGTCTTATGGATACACATGATATCAATGAGATTTTGCAGTTTTGGACACAGTAATACACACAAAAAATTGCAATAGGTTTATGAGACTTGTGTGAAAACAGTAAAAAGTTGCATTAATTCAGAGGAATCTCCGTTGTTTTCTGTGTAGTCATCCCCTTCATAAATGCCACAGGGCATGCACTGAGTCTAGACATTTGACCACACATTGTGACAGTGGCTGCCCCTTGTCCTAGACATCTGTGCCATCTGTGTGCTACTGAGTCTGTGTATACCAAGCCACTTACACAAAAGGAAAAAGATATTCATGTGGCACACATGTGGACCACGTGGCTCTGACAGAAAGAGAGTGAGTGTGAGACGCCCCCCTCCCCCCATGGGTACAAGGCATCTGTGGCAGACGTGTCACCCACCCTGGCTACTGCTTTAATTAAAGCCCTAATGATAGGTTTTCAACTGAGAAGCAAGTTATCATCGCACATAATCGCTCAGCACTAGTTAGCCCTAGCAGAATTGCAACCATCTGCTCCACTAAAAATACAGAACAGATGTAGTACACATACAGTATTTATATTAGGAGACCTCCATTATGTTAAATAATCAAAAATAGACAAAAATCCTCTTTTGGAGACACCTTGAATATGATTGACATGGAGGTGATGGTAGTGTGGGTGTGTATGTGTGTGTGTGTTGTTTGTGTGTGTGTGTGAAACCTTTAATTAATCATTTAAAATTTTACTACTTATGATTTTATAAAGTAAAAGGATTCTTATCAATCTTTATATGATTCTTAAGAATCACATTGTGATGGTCAGATGACAAGGTCATATCATCTAACACAGCCGCAGAGGCCCACAAGCCAGTGTACTCCTAGTGCCGGTCCCAAGCCTGGGTAAATGGTGAGGGTTGCATCAGGAAGAGCATCTGGCATAAAAACTTTGCCAAATCAAATATGTGGATTCATAACATGACTTCCAAAATGGATCGGTCGTAGCCCGAGTCACCAACGACCGCCTCCGGTGCCGTTAGCCAACAGGGTGCCGGTGAAAACTATGCTACTGTTGGCCGAAGACCAAGGAGGGGGAGAGGGGGAAAGCATGTTAGGAGGCAGAGAGAGAGAAGGAAAGGTAGGAGGGTGGAGGTGAGAGTAGGGACTTTAAATGTAGGGACTATGACTGGTAAAGGGAGAGAGCTGGCTGAT
>VUQH01024395.1:0-11958 GCA_015106775.1 Etroplus canarensis
TTGCCAAGGGCAAACAAAAAGACTTTGGGAACCATATATAAATATGATGACAAATGAAAGTGTTAGATTTTTATGAAATGATGTATGAACGCTGTAAAATGTAGCCCCCATTTTCTTTCTTCCTCCCCCCCACCTTTTTTTAAATTATTTTTTTTTTTTTATTATTTTTATTTATGTATTTAACTTTTTTGTTTTTTCTTAATTTATTTTTATGTATTTATTTTTTATTTTTTATGATGCAAGAGTATGCAGTCTGTGTGTGTAGTGGGTATATGTATGTATGTGTATATGTTATGTGTTTGTGAAATAATTTTGAAAAAGACAATAAACATGTTGGCAAAAAAAAAAAACCCAGAAGCCGTGTTTACAGTTTTTGACACAACTGTGTGAAGTGTCAAACCATTTCTCAACATTTTCATATGCTTAATACTAGAGGCCTGTACTATAAAGCAGGAGTTGGGCTTTAATATATGACCTTAAAACAGGATGCTTATTTTTATTTTTATTTTTCTGACTTGTAGTCTTAATCCGATTTGTACATGAACTAAATTTTAATTTGGTTTTTATGTTTGTTCTTTATTTGCTCTCATACTGTTAAACACCACAGGGCTGCAGCTGAAAGAATAAAAACCAGAACTGTCTTGTGCACATCTAAACATTAATTTAATGCAATAAAAATAGCAGTTTATCCGATTCTGACATGATTTGTGAGTGTGGAGAGAGGACCCAAAAGCAATACTCCAGGAAGCAAGTTGAAAATAACAAAAAGTGTGCTTTCATGGCTGTAAAAGTCCTTCAAAACAAAGTCCATAAATTACAAACCAGGCAAGAAAACACAAGGAGCAGGAGCACACACTGACTTCTGGAAACATAGACTAGCAACACAACACGGAGCAAGGGGAAGGCAGGGGTATAAACGCATAAAGACTAACAAAAAATGAGCAACAGGAGGGGCAGGAGCACAAGTGGCAACAATCAAGGATGTAAAACCAGATACATAACTGATTACCAAAATAAAACAGGAAATGAGAAACATAACAGAATACAAAAATGAGACAACTTGACAGAAAGGCATTAACTCAAGAAGATGTCACAGAGAACACTTAAAGCAAATTAAACACAAGAAACACTGACTCATAAAGTGAGACAGGAATGTACAACAACTGCACATACAGTAGACTGAACATAAGGAAACATGAGAAGACATAAAGAGAACTAATGACTAAACATTGGCAGGGGCTAGGACAGAGCCTTAAACATAAACTGAGAATACAACAAACAGTGCATGAAAACTAAGAGACTGACAAACAATAATCAGAACTGTGAAAACAAAACCTAGATCACAGCAGTAAACAGAAACTGTGCAAAGAACATAAATACAAGGACTCAAGGATAACATGTACAGAAAACATAAGAGAAGCTAAAATAACAGAACCCAAACCAAAACTACAAGAAACAAGAACCATATGTGCATGAAGAGAAGAGAGGGAAACTAAAAGTTTCAGAAACTGACAAAACTCAGTCCCACAACCACAAAAACCCACTGACCATGATAGGTTTAATGACAGAGCAATGATACTCTTAACTTACACAGTCAGCATTTAAAGCCCCTGTCACACCTTGTTGATTTAACAAGCGTATGCCGACATAGAAAAAAATCTGCAAATACGCTGGCGTATGTTGATTAAGTTCTAGATAAGTTTTGTATAAGTTAAGAGCATGCTGAAGCACGCTGGTATATGTGGTAGCACGGCAAGGACGCTGGAATATTTTGAGAATGCACAAAATCTCTGACATTTGCCAACGTATGGCTCATACCTCTGGCATACGCAGACCATATGTTGCAGGTACTTAATGCATACTGAGACTCATGTTACTCACATGTCGAAATAATGTTGAGATAATGTCTAAACACAGCTGCCGGATAATTGGATATATGGTGCGTTTAAGGGGAGTGGTATAAACGAGCTTCAAGTTGTGAATGCTGGCAGTACGCTAGCATTTGTTGATAGTACATTCTGTATGTGTTAGCAGTTACGCTATATGTCCATTTAACATCATTGTTCTGTGTATGCCAGAGGAGCATTTGGATGCGTTGGCATAAGCTTGTTAAATCGTCATGGTGTGACAGGGCCCTAACAGACATTGCTTACTAGCTTCAAATGGGTGAAACTTTATTATTAAGGCTGGTATTTTCTAGCACTTATAGTGCACATATTCATACAGCAGTTTTGATTCTAAGCCACTGTACAGCAAGTTTCCTGAAACAGACACTAATATCACTGATTTATCTGCAGCAGCTGTGTTAATTTCAGTCTATTTTCTGCATTTAACCTCATATTTTTATATCTTAGTTTATCTCCTTTTGCAAAATTAGACACTCTGCTGCTAGTAGACTCCGTGTTTGTGATTGGTCAGGTGCTGCTATCACCACACCTTTCATGTGAACCATTCGTAGCTGGATTGAAAAACCCTGGGTTCAGTTATCAAACTGATAACTACCTTTGTGTGACCACTTATCCTGATTGCCAGTGTTAGGTTAAGTGAAAGCAGATAATGGAAAGATGTTTGTAGTCCAGGGCTCAGTTCACTGTTGTCGTTCTGAATTTTTTCTGCATTTATCTACTGGCAACAAGTGCTTTCTATGGCTAAATGCTGTTTTCCTAGAAAACTGTGTTTTCTCTCACTGACTAAATTATTGCCCGAATCTACAACAGAGTCCTCTTCCTCTCAACCTACTCATCTTCTACATTCCTCCCTCCTCCCACTGCTACGCCCTCTGCCAGTATGCCTCTCACCTTTTGCCACCCTCTGCACTTTGTTGATGTGAAACTCCCCGACCTGAGAGACCCAGCAGCCATGCATAAAACATGTCATAACTGTGCTCGTGCTTCTACTCGGGGCTAACCATGTTTTTCTTTAGCATTTATACAAAGTGGTCTCTTTTTTGACTTTTCAAACCCATGGAAACAACTTTCAGAAGTTGGACTCTGCTTTAGCTTTTAGGCTTCTGGGTGAGCTAGAGAGAGGCAAAGAATGAGAGTGAAATAATAACAGAGAGGTGGACAGAGGGTGGTTTCTTTAAAAACAGACACCTGCACACACCTTTACAGACATATGCACACAAATACTGTGTCTGGTTCGAACCCCTGCTAGGTCGCAGCAGCAGGGTCAAGCGGGCTGCACTTCCCAATCTCAGCACTACCTGAATGAGCAGAGCATCAGTGAGGAAAAACAGAGAAATAGAGAAAAAAGGAACACAAAGAGTGAAGCCAGAGACTGAGAGACATGGAGGAGGGTGAGGAATAGAAAGAAGAGGGAGTAGGAAAGCCATTTGAAGCCATCTCCTGTCGGAGGTCTGGGCATCAACCACCTCTTTCCTTCACTCTCCACCTCCTCCTTGCCTTCATCGTGTTGTTGCTGTGTATTCCTCCCCTGCTGAGGGCCCACTCACGCCCCCCTGCCTCAACCCCATATTGGATCTCAGTAGGTATTTTGTGCTTTTAAATGAATAGGCAAATGAGAAGTGGGGTCCAATTGAAGGAGGGTGAGCAAGGATAGAGGAGGGGGAAACAAGTAGCAGGGGAGCGGAGGCAATCGGGTGTTTGGGCGGAAACACAAGCCCCCACCCTTCACCCCGAACACTATACACAATCACACACACATACACCCAAATGTCAGGAGTGGCTAAGAGCCTGGGGGAAAGCAGCTCATTTCAATATGGCCTCCTGCCGGGTGCCCCTGATGCAGCAACTGGGAGACCCCCGCTCAGAGACCCACTGATCTGTGATAAAAGCAGCCCTGCATCCTCATCATCATCATCCCCTTCCAACTTTAAAATCCAATTCCAACTCTTCCAAATTGCTTATTGGTCTTTTTTCTTTCGGTACACTGCACCATCATGAACTAGAACATTTTTTTGATGTTACACTTTACCTGATATTTAGTTTTTAAGTGCATCTACTTTATATAATACAAATTCCAATTTATTAAAGCTCTGATCTTATGTTTGCTGTCATTCTTCTTTTAGTGGGAATATTTTATTATAATCACCAAGGTATTGCTGAGAACGTTGCAGAATTGTTTAAAAGAAAAGTGATGGGGAAAGTAAGTCAGTCAGACTTGCCAGTCTTATGGCATCATGATATGGATGGCTAAGGTCTTTGTATAGAAAGAACTCCATGGAAAATGTGCGGTTGCTTCATTAAGAAATAGTGGCCAAAGTTTAGGGCTCCGAAATTATTCGTACAGATAGATATAAAGCCAAACAAATATTCATATTTAGTATTTGTGGAAAATGCAGTCCATGATTTTCTTTAACCTGTAGACATCAAAGTGCAGTATGTGCTTTGTGTCGTTTCTGCAGATGTTCTTCAAAGCTTTTTCAGCAGCTCTTGCTTGGGGTCTCTCTTTCATAAGTCTGGCCGTCTACAAGCGTAATGCAATTCAGTCAGATTGATATATAAAAAACTGAATTAACCAATTAAGGAAATCCCACCTCTTCACCCTGCAAAATTTTATTTGCTTTGTTTGTATGTTTACAATAGCAGTTCTACTGAATGATGAAATACTGAGCAAGTTTTGAGGCATTTAGCTGAATCTAAGCAAACAAAAGGCTCCTCTGTACAGTTCCTTTGCATTCATCCTGTTGCTTCTGTCAGTGGTGGAATCACTGATTAATGCCAGTTTGACAGTTTCACGACCAGCCACACAAGCCCAAATCATAAAAAAAACCCACCATGTTTGACAGAGAAGGTGATTTGGGTGGGGGGGTTTGTGGTGGCAGGCGCTGTCCCTGGGCTGGATGGCCAGCCTCCTTGGGTGGGTAAGGGTGTGGGGCCTGGGGCCCTGGCATCTGTGGGCTGCCCACCTCTGCAAATATAAATGTACTGAAGCACAAAGCCTGATAAATGACAAGTGCGTAACTGTCCATCCAGATACTTATATGGACTGTAAAAAAAATGAAATGTGGGGATTGAGTGAAAGCGAGCAGTAGATATAAAGACGCAAAGGTTGGATGGAGCAGCTAGGTGAGCTGGTGTACTGCCATGCACCCATGCCTTTGTTTTCTTGGTGGAACCAGCACAGGGGTCTCCAATAAGGTCCACTGAAATATTAATCCTTTTCCCCCGTACAGTTGGAATGACACACACACACACACACACACACACACACACACACACACACACACACACACACACACACACACACACACACACACTTGAATCAAGACACTCAGTAGTTCCCACTGCCTGCTGCACCAAGCCTGCAGAGGGCCCTGAAATATTAATGTACAAAGTAAATTAAAGCTGCAACAAAAAGAGATAGGGTTTTCTCTTTCTCTTCCTGTATATCTGACTGACTGGTCTTTATGACTAAGAGAGGGGGTGGCATTCAGTGTAAGGGAGAGAAAAGAGAGACAGTGGGTGGATGAATAGGAGAGGAGAGTAGGTGAGGAATGTGGGTGGCAGATAAAGGGACTACGACATGTCTAATGACACAGGGCATAGAGAAGATTGGGCTGTCACAACTTTGGAAGATGCTGATGAGCTGGATGACTTCGGAACACAGAGCTAGACAAGATGAGAGAAACTGATAAGTAAGGCAAATGAAAAAGACAGCAGAGACATGGAAATAATAGCATGAACTAAGAAAACCTTGGGAAGGAAAGAGAGAAAACTTGAGGAGGAAGTCTGATATAAGTCAGAGCAGGGTTTTTTTTAAAGGGTCTGGGGTCATGCTTGCTAGATCAGAGTAAAAGGATGAATTGACAAAGGCTTGTTAGCATGTATATGCATACCTCTGCAGCTTTTTTGTAAATGTTGGCTCTTTTTTGCCCTCCTGCCTGTAATAAAGCTGCTTGGTGAGAAGAGTGAAAGGGCAGCATCAACCTTGCACCCTCATTCTGGCCCCTGACCCCTTTGACTGGCAGCTCATCAGACTGCTATAATAAGTTTGGGAGAATGTGATTCCAAACACCTGCACAGAAGTACTTCTACAATGAGAATAATACACTCTCAGAAAGTCTACAAAGCTGATCTTGACACGCTCACTCTCACAGTTTCATATCTCTCAATCATATACGCACACTTACCATGGACTCATTTCCATATTTGCTTGCTTGTACAGTATCAGCTAATCAGACCTTGCCAAAGTGCCAGTCTTCAAACATGTTCACACAGCACAAAGACTCCTCCTAAAAGCCCCAGATTGCCACCTGATCAAACACTTCCATATGGACATTGATACAATCCATAAATCTTTCTCTGCCTCATTCTCTTTCGTCGCTACACAATCATAGACACACACATGCACGCACACACAGTGAGCAGTGGCAGCATAGACTTTATCTCCACCATCAATTTCCGCTTTCTGCATATGGCTGGAGCTGCTTATGCATGTGCCGCGGAGCTGTACTTTATCAAAGGGCCCGTCCTGGGCCTGGGGCCATGCATTATTAAACACAAGCACCACACACATGTGCACACGCACACATGCACTAACTAAGAAAGGGATTGTTGCAAGGCCTGGTAGGACAGGTACACCTACACACACACACACACACACACACACACACACACACACACACACACACACACTGCAGTATTTGCAAATGCGGCTGACCAGGTGAAGGTGGACAGACACTGCTGGAGCTCATTCAGAAGTTCATTTAGAAACACAAAAATTAGCCCAGATATGCAAATATGTACACACAGTATAGCATGAACACTCCCTTTGCAGGAAGCACAGGGTGCCATTATTGAGGTACACAGATGTCACTACACAAATGATGGTAAAGCTGACTATATAAGACTTATCAGTCAAAGAAGGGAAGAACATTCATTTTATTAATGGACTAAAGTAATAATAACGGATACTAAAAAGAACTGTATGTGTTATGCTACATTAAAAATGCTTTACAAGATTTAAGAATGAACTCTATAGTTTTCACATAGGTACAATAACTTTATAGCCAGAGTGACTGCTCACTTTTAAAATTAATATTCTTATAAAAAACATGATAAACTTATAAAAAGTATTATTTGTAATGCATTTATCTACACAACAGTTTGTAAAACTATTAAGGTTCTTCTTAGTTTCACCTTGACCAGCTTAACCAGCTGCAGCATTAAAATAGTTTTTGCACGTTATATGTAATTAGTATTAATGCATGATGTCATAATATATATTAATAGTGTTTGACTGTAAACACTTGTCTTTGCTTAAGGTGTCTAAAGCAATGACAAGTGAAGAACAACCTTAAGCTTAATTGATTTTGTATAACAAATTTAACCCTCCAAAGGATCATTCTGTATGGAAGTTATGTATTCATATATGTTTTTTTTAAATATATTTTTTACATGAACGAAAACAGATGCATTTTTCCACCTCTGCATCATGGCAAAAGTAATAGTCACTACCATACAGTTAGATCACCCACACCTGTTGCTTTGATTATCAGTGATCAAAGCTTGTGACAGAACATGGCATAAATATTTGTGTGCAAGGGCAAATGTGAATGCTTTATGCCACAAAATCTTCTATAGAACTTTACATATGCATGCAAAACACCCATAAGCAACTAGAAAAACACAAAGAAACTTCCAGCCTCTGTGCTGAGCCTGGCTGCTCACCAGGGTAATATTCTGTCACTCTGCAGAAAATGAATTTGACAAATTGAGCCTCAAGTGTTTGCTTCACTGAACTTTAGATTTGAGCTAACTTCCCTTCCGTTGTCTGCAGTGAGGTAAAACTGGAAAATGCTTTGTTCCAAAACCCAGCAAAGATTTATCAAATGCTATGATTTTGACATGTATGGTACACAAGTGGGCCTTAGTGGATGAAATGCTGCTTGCAGAGCAGAAATTCATATGACACAGACATGCTCTTTTCTTGTCTGCCTTTGTATTAAATGGTTGATGAATTTTCCACTAATGGTAGAATAAGTACATGGGAAACCAAGGCTGTGCTAGCCATTACTGCATGCTTGCATCAGCCATTTATTAAAGCCTGTTAAAACTGTAATATAGGGTGATATCTGCCTCTTTTCTTAACAGGTGTGAGAGTCAACTGAGGTAAGCAGCTGCTGGGTCGCCCTCTCTTTCACCTCCCTTACCCTCTCTGTCTGAAAGAAACTGGAACACTTACAGCATTAGTGGCAGGAAGTACCACAGGTGAATATGTGTGTGTTGCGATAACATAACCAGCTTCACCCAAACACTGACATGCCTAGCAGGTGTGTGAAGAGACTCTTGTGATCTTGGAGACCTTTCAAAGTTCAATAGACTGTGATTGGAATTTGATTTATTGTTAGATCGGTGGTTCTTATATCAGCTGCTCTGCACCCATCTTAGTAGAAGAAGTAGTTTCAACAAAAGAGATGGCAAACTCTTTGAAATAGAAATGAAAGGAAAATTCCCCCACTTACCGCTTGTGTCATATTTTTTGAAGTTTTAGTCATTATCCACATTGGTTATAGTGCATTTTATCCAACAAGCCAAGTAACATCCACACTTCACTGGAGGCAAAACAGAAGGAAACCAATGAAATTATATCCAGTTTTTTTCATCATAAACATCACACGTTATATTTTGCAACCTCATTCTCTTTTTGAACATTTATTCAAAGATAGTTGGGCATGGACACATGAAATATAAGTTAAAGCTGCATTTTCTTTGACTTGAAAATTACTGGCTTAAATGACAATGCTAATATAACGTCCAGCATTGGAGTTGTGCTCAGTTTATCTGATTCTTCTGTTTTATTCTGACATTCTCTGCTAAACAGTTTCTGACTAGGCTATAATCTGAATAGTAACGTCCAATTTTATTCATTAGTTTGTGCCGTATGGCCTTTAGAGCCTGATGTTTCTCATAACTTTTGTACTGATCATGGAAATCTAATTTGCTGTCACAGCTTTTGGTAATGTTGACTTTACTAAGATCTAACTTCCATGCATATGTTCATTAAAGGGGAAATTCCCCGCAGAATCCCTGTTGCTGCTCGGTTTCTTTGACAGTTCCCTGGGAGCACAGAGCCTTTTCCATCAAATTTAACTTTTAAACCATTTGCTTTCATTAGTCAGTTCCTTGATGTGTCTGTGACTGTATTGGGAGTTTGTTTACAACCTTAGTCATTATCTGACTGTTTATGTTCTTGCTCGGCTCTAAAGTAGTTAGAGCCAGAAAAGAACATAAACAGTGGTTGCATCAGCAGAGCTAAGCACTAACACTGTAAAATATACCGACTACTCTTAAAGCCAAAATATGCATTAACAAAAACATTTATTTAGAAATTGCAATCTTTTGTACAAATTCTGCAATTTTTTTGTGCATTAAGTTTGTTTCTGTTAAATTAAACCGATATCTATTAAAATTAATTTCTTCACATCGATCATTAGTCAACTCAAGACAAATGGTGGTTTTAAGGAAACTTTAAACTATGCATATCGTGTGTGTGTGTGTAAATTTCTTATGCAACAATAGTGAAAGAAAGCAACAAGGATATAGATGCTGTTACAGGAACCACTGATGTTTCCAGCATATTTGTTTCGTAATGACACAGGCATCTGTTGCTCTTTGAAGTGTAATAAGGGAATCTCAACACAGTCAAAGAGTGAAACAGCAGCTGTCACTGTCTCCAAAGATGCATTTACACATATTGCTAGGTTTTCCTTCTTCCAAGCTTTAGGCTTGCTGGACCTCCACACAGAATATGCCAGTAAGGGGCCACCATTAACCAATCCCTTAACCACCATCCCTTTCTATGGATGTTATGAATATAGAACTAATTAGGCAAGTAAAATCATATTATAATAGTTGTAAATAACAGATACAACTATGAAAATAATCAAACAAGCAATCAACACAAACTTGTAATATTATTATATTATTAATATATTATTAATTTTAAAAATGCAGTTTGTCATCGAAATGTTCTTGTGCATGTTGTTATGTTTTATAAGTTAAATTTAAAACCTTAAATATCCCTTTGTACATATGGGCTACATAAATGAGTAGAGCAGAAAAGGAACCTTTTCTATATGTGTGACTGTTTTCAAGGTACTTTTCCTGATATTTCTCTTTGACCTGCAAAAATGACAGACTCTCAACTTCTGTCACAGACAATCTTCTCTGCAACCAATGTTTTGTTGTATGACATTAAAAAGTGATGTTTTTATTCATATTTAGGACATTGCTTGCACCTGCGCTAACAGGAAGTGTTAGGTATACTGATGAGCTCATATTGTGAGCATTCAACTCTGGCCCTCACAGCACAGACATGAGAGAGGTAGTGCAGAGTAGGTGGGTGGAGGGCTGTAAACCAGTGTGTATCGGTCGTCAAGGTGACTGGAGCGCAGAGAGGGCAGTGGATGACCGCTGTGTTCTTCACCCTGCATGTCTGTCACACCTCCGACTACTGTTGTGACTGTAGCCTTTGCAAATGAGGAGCACAGAGGTGATGTACAAAATGAATGAGCTGTGATGGGATGGAGTGTGAAAGGTAGTGGAATGCAGAGATGGAGATGCATCAACAGCCCCAAACATATCATGTTTATTCAGAAAGCGAAGAGACTGCAAGGGCCTCTAAACCCTGCCATGTTCAAGAATGAGTTGTACACATTTTGTTGTGTCCCACTGGAACAAGAACATTTACACGGATATGTGTAGGTTATGACCCAAACTGAGATCAGTCTCCTCTACTGCAAAGTCAAAAAGAGCCACTATATAGAGGAGTTGACAGGAATCACTTGCATTCTTTATCAAGCCACATCTCCTGTGTAGTGATGAGCTACTTGGATGGTTTGAGTTAAACACATTAAGCAAGGTTAAGAGAGGTTGTTAGTTTGGCATTTATTCATTGTTTGTAGCTGTTGGCCAAGGGCTGGACTGCAGGGATGCGTCTGACCTGTGGCATCATGTAACGTGTTTTATTAGCATTTCCGCCCTGCAAGGCGCAACATGGATTATGATTGCCAGGCCTGGCTAGCTGTCTGATCCCTATCGGGGCTGACGCTGGCTGAGTTCCCTTTCTGGATATTCAGCCAACTTTTCTTCAACATCTGTCTTTGCTTTGAATAGTGGATAATACTGAATGGGTGGTTTGTTGCCCTGATCATTTTGTCTACAGACATCATATACACATACAACCCCAATTCCAAAAAGTGTGTACATTGTGTAAAATAGAAATTAAAACACAATGAAACAATTTGCAAATTTTAAGAATCAGTATTTCATTCACAAAAGAAAAAAGAAAACAAATCAAATGTTGAAAGTGAGACATTTTACTATTTCAAGAAAAATACTAGCTTGAATTTTATGGCAGCAACATGTCTCAAAAACATTTGATATGTTTTCTATGTTTTTTGTGAATTAAATATTGCTTTATGTGATTTGCAAATTATTGCGTTCTGTTTTTATACATGAAGTCCCCACCTTTTTGAAACTGGGGTTAAAATAAGAATCTCCCTGGGGGGTTGTATGTGTGTTCCTCAAGCTTGGTTCTGCAATTTTGAGGGTAGCTGCACAGTATACTATTGCTGTACCTAGGACTAAACTCTTCTGGATAAAGACCTTTAATGTTGTACCAGAAATCTCCTGGAGCCACTCTTCTAGTTTTGAGATTGTAGCTCCTAACACTCTTGCTTTTGTTCTCAACCATCTTTGCAAGTGTCTCTTATTGACTTGGACTTGGGGACTTCTAATCCATATACAGCACATTTGGTTGTGCCTCTCAGTGTATGGTGTCCCAGCAGCATTTTACACCCTCCTAATATGCACTGGATTGTCTCCTGGGCATATATATATATATATAGATATATATAGATATATATAGATATATATACATATGTGTGTGTGTGTGTGTGTGTATATAATTTTTTTTTTCATTGTCTGAAATTAAATCAGACTAAACTTCTCCTGTTTTAGGTCAATTAGGATTGCCAAAATTATTTCTATT
>VUQH01024399.1:0-19479 GCA_015106775.1 Etroplus canarensis
TTTCTTATCATTCCAGATGAATTGTCCTAACAGTTTGTTAAGTTTATCATAAAATGTCTTTGGTAAAGGCAGTGGGAGTGTTTGAAAATGATATCAAAACTGGGGTAGGATAGTCATTTTTATCAAATTTATTCGGTCAACCATGGATATAGGCAAGGAGGACCAGCGATTCAGTGTCTCAGTTACTCTCTCCAGTAGGGGGTTATAATTTGCTGGGATTATGTTACTTAATTCAGGAGTAATTTTAACACCTAAATACCTGAAGCCTTCTGTAGTTGTTGCAAATGGAATGTTTATAACGGGATTCTCTCTTTCCCTTTTGTTAAGGAACATTAGTACTGATTTGGAATTATTAATTTTATACCCTGAGAACCTTCCAAAATGTTCAATTGTTTTTTATCAAATTGGGAACACTGTTTCTTAAATTTGTCAGGAAAAATATTATATCGTCTGCAAATAAGGCAATGCGGTGATCAACTCCTCCTATTGTAATGCCCGATATCAGTGTATGCGGACATTGGGCTTGTTGATGTAAGTCTTGCATGCGACTGGTAGGCCACTGAAACCCATGCCATGAAGCTCCTAGTGCACATAAACTGTGCACTAGGAGCTTACATGTAGGAAGTCTAGAACTCTGCAGTTATTGAGTCAGCAGAGGGTTGGGGTGTGTTATGCACTATGTGCTCAACACTCATTGACCCCGCTCTGTAACTTTACGTGGTCTGCCACTTCATGGCTGAGTTGCTATGCTTCCTAAATGCTCCCAAGTTCCAATAATACCCCTTACAGTTGAAGGTGGCATCTAGGATGGAAGAAATTTCACAAGCTGGCTTGTTGCAGCAGTGGCATCCAATGCTGGAATTCAGTGAGTGCTTAAGAATGATCTGTTCTCTCACAAATGTTTGCAAAAGCAGACTGCATGGTAAGGAGCTTGATTTCATACACCTGTGGCAATGGGAATGAATGAAACACCTGAATTCAGAGACAAAGAGGAGTGGCCGAATACTTCTGTTAATATAATGTAGGTGGTCTAATAATAAAACTTTTAGTTAACTCCCAGTTTTTGATCAGTCTCCCTCGTGTGATCTTTAAGTGTCTCTTATTTAATTTCTCACATGTATCTTTAGAAAACGATGAAGTTTTACCCTAAAATGAATGCTAGTTCCACATTTATGAATAATATCTCCAGTTTACTTCTTATTGAGTGTATTTAAGGACATTAGTACTAGGTATTTTTAAGTCTTCCATCTTGTGTTTGCACATATAAATATCGTAGTGATTTCAGAAAACTGAATAAGCCCTTTTCTTGGTTTTAAGAAACCTATGCTAGCTAGAGAACTCTACAAGAAACCAGGATACTGCTGCATGCACACATCTTATATATTTTTTGTAAAGACTGCAGAGCTTTGCTTTGCTTTAGCCGAGGGGACGTAACAGATTCACAAATCTGTGAGAGAACAAAATGCTGTGTTTTGGCAAGGATAGAGTTCTATAGGCTTTTTAATATTGATAGGAAAAAGAGTGGAAATGTTGACCTATATGAGGTTGCAGGGTTGTTTATTTCCTAATATGTACAATGGAATTGATCACCTCAGTCAAATTAAGGCGCCTGTCCAACTTCTTCTTCTACCACGCAGTAATCGGCCAAACCAGGAGACTTGCATTCGTCATATCAGAGGATATTGGCAACCATATTTCTCAGTGTCCCATTTGTCCCACATATGATTAAAACCACACAAGCAAGGGACTCTTGTAAGAAGGATCGTTCTGTCTCAGGCAAAAATTGGTCAGTGTCCTCACCAGCCTCCATGTGTAACACATGATAATAAAAAGCAGCATTGATTTTATATTGCAGTGTAGGCCTAGTAGCCCTAGCATTACTGAATATTAGATGGAATGTAATATCTCTGCCTGCTTACATTCCAGATTTGTTTGTTATTTGAAGTTTTTGCTGTGCTTGTTAAAAGAGAACGGGCTTTTTGATCACTAGTTGATACGCTTGTACAGCTCAGCTAATGTAAGCCTTAGCCCTAATAAATATCATTCACACATAAATTCCACACAATGGCTATGGTAATCTACAGTAGGGCTTTTTAAATGTAATCCAAATTAATGTGGTTGATAAGTAATGCCGTGCTTGGACTATGAAGTAATATGGCTAACCTGCCAGGTTAATAGTGTACATTCCTTAGATAATCACACTTGTCTTTTTTGTTTTTCCACATTTATTCATTGGCCACACTCTGGCCCATTCTCAATTTACTCAGCATCTCAAGGAATCTTGACAAACCTGATGTGGCCATTGGTTATGACTGTTATTTAGTTAACAGCCCCTGATCAAGGAAAGTAGTTAGTAAGCCCCCCCACAAGCTTTTGTTTTGTAACTGTTATGATAATTTCAGTTTTTTTCTGTCTACTTTTCCAGCAGTGAGAAAATTGTCCTGTTCATATATTTATTACAGGAGAGAACAGACAGCAGGAGTGAGATAGGAAAGTAGGCTTCAGCTGTGTCATAGATCAGAGCTGCCACTGTTACAGCTATGCGAAAGCTCAGAAAGAAGTTCTGACAAATTAAAATGGCAACACTTTAGGAAAGATAATACATTTCAGTTAATACAATTGATAATTTCTATGTACTATATTCATTAATAGCTGGTCATGACTTAGAGAAAATACACTGCAGTTTTTAAAATAAAATTCATATCTGTGCCACATTCACTAAAGAAAGATGATGGCTACTGACAAGACAGAAGGGTGTAAAATGACAAAAGCATACTGGATACATACCTTTAAAAAAACTGATAAAATGATAAAGTTTAACATGGAGTTTTTCCCACATCAAGAATAGAACTATGTTCTTTCTTGTAAAACTAGCCAAGCTGACAAATTTACTACAAGACAGGAAGAAATGATTAGTACCAGTATGAAAGGAGAGCAGCTTTATGAAGCTGGGGCCACTTCTTATGGGATAATGAAAATTATGCAAATGAGGGCTAAACTTTAAAAACATTAACACAGGGAGAAGTCAGGCAAATTACAAAACTTCTCGATAAAAGAAACATTATAACTGAATTAATCACCACCGCTTTTCTCTTTGACTGCAGTGATTTCAGGAGTAGTTTAATTGAAACCAAGTATTTTTTTCCTCAGGAACCAAGAGCATGATGCACCTGTCTGAGAGGACAGTGGTCGCCTTCACAAATATTGATCACATCACTGAGGCTGCTTCTGTACGAGAGTTCCAAATCTCTGGAATAAAGCAATAGTCCAGAGTGCCTATAAGACTGAGCCAAACTAGTCTAACATTTTTTGGAGCATAAGATTTTTTTGTATACAACTTTAGTTATTATTTTGTTTATTAAATGTATTTAATGATTATATGAGGTGGTGAAACCTCCCTATAGTGTTAGTCATGTTTGACAGACTGCTTTTCTGTTAGTTATCAATGTTACATGGGCATTAAAGTGAAAGAAAATTCAAATATTACTCTAAGAGATGGAAATCATTTTGTTATTAGTAGCTGCATCAGAATGGAAATAACTGTATATTAAAGCACTGTACACCAGGTTAAAAGCTTAGCAGCCTGTTATTGAGTTATATGGTTGTGATTGTGGCTTTTGCTGTCTTCTAATCTACTTTTAAAGAGAAAGTAAAACAATGTCAAGTACAGCTGACAACAATGCAGTGAAGCTTTTCAGTTCAGTTCAGTTTTATTTATACACCACCACTTCACACAAACAGCCGTACTTCATATTGCAAGGTAAAAAACCCACAATATTAGTGAGAAAAAAGAAGGCGGGAAGAATAAAGGAGAGCACAAGTTCAAGGCATAAACTATGGGAGAGAATAGACTAAGCTTAATGATGTCAGTGAGACTGGGGTTTATGCATGGAGAGTGAAGAGAGGGGAATGGAGGAAAAGAAGTGCTCAGTGTATCCTCAGTCCAGCAGCAGCCTGAACTGATAGCAGTATGACGAAGGAATAGGTCAGGGTCATTTCATCCAGCGCCACAAGCTTTAGTTTATATAATGTTGATTCTACTTTCATGAAAATGTTTCACTAATGTTTTATTGAATCTATTTTTACCTTCACTTTTATCAGTTGGTATGGCCTTCTTAACATCAAACACAACAGCAGACTTCAGGGTACACTGTGTCACTTAAGGCTTTAAATGAGAGACTGTAGTGTTGTGGTTCTTCTTGTTTCACCCCCCCATTCCCCCACCCCCCACCACCCAAAAATTTTTTTTTTAATATTTATTAAATAATGAATTATTCTGATTCTGATTAAAGCTTGACTTGTCACTGAGTAGCGCTTCTGATTAACTCAGCGATGCTGACATTGAATGCTAGTGAATAGACATCAATTATAGCTGTTCCCCTACTGATCTTACTTTACCCATCTCCTGAAAATAGTTTTATCAGCAACTATGAGTGCTGAGTTTCATGGATGAAAACTCTAAATGCCTGTACACTTAACGCTTGCATACTAATGTGTAGCAAATAAAATCAACAAAGTATTAGTTTCAGCATGGTTAATTACCTTAAAAACAAAGTAAAGCTGAGGCTGAAAGGATTGTTATCATATTTGCAGGTGCTTAGGCATAAATGAAAAAGTGGGTATTACAATTCATCCATCATCTCCAAATCTTCATGGAAATCAGCCAGCTGGAAAAGTCAGGGTAATCACCAAAGTTGCCTAACAAAGACTTGAATGTCTGTTCAGACTATAAGGGATTTTTCTTATTGCTAACCCCTCTATTCAGTGGGGTCTCACTGTTTTTGCCTGAAAGGGTCAGGCTTGTAGGAGTCATCACCCACTCATCACCCAACCATCTTCTCTTTTGGAGCCTTCTGTTGTGCCTCTGTGGAGGCTTCAAGGACAGCCTGGTTACTTGCTGTCTAGGCTGGGATTTATAGAGCAAAAATAACTGTGTTTCCTTATCAGGGGGGCTGAGAAAATATATATAAGAAAGGGGATCAAGAACACTGGGGAGTTACAGACCTAAAAAAAACCCGGTCGCGTAAAACTTTAACATATATAAACATATAACAATACTAGTCAAAGTCAAGCATAAAAAGGTTGTAGTTTAATAGAAATTTAAACTAAAAAAAGCACCAAAGGAATCTAAGTCACTAATAATTCATCCTCAGGGGACCATGAATATTGGTATAAAAAGCAATGAAAATCCAATCTTCTATGCAACTGAAACTGTTGACCTACATTGTGAGCTTCTGAGTCTCATTCCAGTAACCTGTATAGATTATCAGATCTGTGTCAAATGCTCCTTCATCACATAATTCACATGATGCCACTGCTGCAGATTAGCACATGGCAAATATGTAATTAGGCATCATCACCCATGTTTAAACAACGGGTGCAGGCTGTAATGTTTGATGTTAATTTCTGTGTTAAACAGGGATAGAAAGAGTGACAGATTTTATTTGAAAAAGAAAGTAGAGTCCTGTGAAAAATTAAGTACACCCCTACTGCTTCTATAGGACTTAAAAGGATAAGAAGCAACCAACAACTTTTATCAATAATATATATATCAGCAATTATCTGATTATCAGCAAGTGTGGCAGACACTTTGGCAGCTTGCTGGCCTGGAGGAACACATCACAATCTTTCCAGCAGTGGGCTGCCCAGCACATTCACAAGCTAAAGTTAAACAAGCAGAAGTGACTGTATCAGGTGCTGTTCCAGTACTAGAAAGGGTGTTTTTTCTGATTTTTACTCCCCACCTTCTCATATGTCTCAGAGACTGAGAAACAGATCGAAAACCTTACACTCTTATCTGTACTGAATCTTACATTGATAATATATAAAGAAATCCCATCCTACATTAGAAAGCACACCGACACCAGCTGTAAAACGCTATCTGAGGATGGATTCTTCTTAAAGAAGACTGACGCGGTTTTATTTTGAAACTGCACACCAGTGGAAATAAGCTGGATTTCTGTGAACCTATGAACGTGAGCAAGAGGGAGAGGCTGAAGAGCAAAGAGTCTGCACGGTAACATCTCTAGCTGAGCAGAATGGAGAGGCCTCATTAAAATTTAATTGCTGCACAATGTTGAGTGCATTGCCATCCACATCAAGATACACGTGACCTTCTTTTTTTTTTAACTTTTCTCATTTCTAGCAAATGAGCATGTATATCTCATCTTTCCTCTTGCCAGTTTTGCAGGGTTAGATTATATGAAATGTCTCACAAAAAGATGGACTCTGTTAATTTTGATAAATTATTTAAAATAAAATAATAAAGAGGAAAAACAGAAAAATCTAAACGGTTCAGTTTTTCAGAAAATATGGCCTGGATTTCAATTCCCCAGTTAAACATTAGTGTATACATACAGTGACAAAGCAAATCACACTCCAGCATTGACAATATAGCCTCACACAGTTCCTCACAGTTCTAGGTTGATGTGAGAAGAACTATTTACATGAGAAGGAAGCAGCCTGTTCTGTATTCATGCTAGATGAGATCTGTATGTGTTTATCTTCTTCCTGTCCTGGATGGGTGTTGCATTACAAGGTACTGTCTCCAAACTGCCAGAATCAATTAACATGAATAATGAATGCCTACTGACGCTGCTGCTCTTGAGTGCTCATTTTGTTCCAGCTCCCATTGTTCCCACACATACAGGAGATCAGTTTAATTTTTGCAGCAGGTACAAGAAACAATTTTTTTTAGCTACAAGGTCCTAAGAGTTTTGAATGAGGTTAAAGGCACCAAGTGTCTCCAAAAAGCTTCAAGGCACAAACTCGGCACTCCCCGGGACTACAATGGCTAAAGATGGATCTTGTAAAGAAAGATCTAATTCACATGGAAAAGGAATGTGATCTTACTGGAGCATTACTTGTCCCAGTAAGATCACTTTACCCACTCCATAAGTGGGTGGGCTTACACATTTTAGCCACTCAGCAGGCACTAACCAGTGGTCACCAAGCTCAAGCAGACACTTGTCTCTATGTTTGAAAAATATAATTTCCTACTCAGTGATATGAGTTACACAGAATATATTTAAATAATCCATCAAAAGCAAATTTTCATTAAGTGACAAACATAAAAATGTTTCTTACTCCTAATTGAAAAAGCAAAGAGATTACCAAGCATGTCAAAATAAGTTCTTTTTTTTTAAGTTGAGTCAGTCTTGCATAGCTTTGAAAATGTATGCAGTTTTCTAATAATATTGCATAAGGAAAGCAGGGAAGCATGAGGAGTATTGATACTAGCACAGAACCTAGTGGAACTCAGTGAATTATTTTTATATGTGAGGAAAACACACAAATTAGAATCTGTTAGATAGATAGATAGATAGAGAGAGAGAGAGAGAGAGAGAGAGAGAGAGAGGTTGATAGATACTTTATTAATCGCAAAGGAAATTTCAGTTTAAACCAGCATAATACACTCCCTTTATTATCAACAGTGTATTCTAGTCTCTGCCCTAAAATGCTGTGGTCATCAGTATTGAATGCTGCAGGGAGCTATAGATGGTCAAGCACGGAAACAAGTTCACTATCAGAGGCCATAAGGAGATCATTAGTAACCTTCACTAGTGCTGTAATTCTCCAGCAAGTCTTTAAGGAAAGTGTTAATGAGTAATAAAGGTCAAGGGTTAAGTACAGAACTGCTGGAAACAAACACTGAAAACAGTTTAATTATGAGCTGCATTATTTGCTTTGTGTTTGAATATCTTTAACAAAAGTGTAGACATTTTTCATTTAATTTTTCCAGTTTCTTCATCCACCTTGAGTGCAGCATAAAATAGTTTGTGCTAAATGTAAATGTGTAAGTGATATTTAGACAGTGGAGCAGCTGTTCTGACTTCACACATATATGAGCACATCTGCCTGAAGTCTGCTAAACATCAGGCTGCTGCACAGGAAACCTGACAAATTCTGACAAACTCAAACAGAGGAAACCTTCTCCTCTAATCCCGTCTGCCCATTTTTTCTGTTAAAGGTGCAGGCAGCTGCTGGTGGGAGAGGAGTTAATTAAAACTGGCAATGAAGTAACAGTATGAAGAAGATTTTATGCAAACTCTAACTTCAGCCGAGGTTATTTGCTGTATTAACTGTTCCTCCCTGCCATCAGTTTGCCGGAGTAAAATTAATATACTCTTTGCTTCCCCATTTTTAAATCTTGCTGAAGATGTGACAAGTTGCTTATTATAGTCAAACCAAGTTGAAGTGATGATTTAGACTTTAGCTTTACAGACAAGCATTTTGTGAACCTTTAAAGCTGCCTTCTCCCTTTAATCCTCAGTGTGAAATTATATTTGGAGGTCTCTTTCGCTTACCTAGTAAGAGCAACGCTTGCTGATGCTACTTTTTCTTTGTAAATGTCACCCTCTTGTGGTAGATGAACTACTGCGCAAACATATCTTCAACAGCCCTGCAGTCCTATAACGCATTACATGTTAAGTGACTCAGTTCTTTTAATGAATGTTTGCCCCATATTATGTGCAGACTCACAAATAAATTTGTTCCCATTATTAGATATTTATTTATTTTAAAAAATGTTGCCCTATCAGGAGGTATAATGTACAGTTTATGTGCATTTATGCTTTATTTTCACAAAGGGACAATTTGTAGAGGCGTTTGAAGTTGATGAAAACATTTAAGACAACGAAAGGCCCCCATACCTGGACAAACAGGTGTTTTCATTATTCCGGTTAATCACACCTGACTTTGACAGTCAAAGAAAGTCGGCGTTCTTACTTACAACATCAGCCAGTGATGTTTTCCACTAAGCAGCTATTAAAACTCAAACTGAATCCAAAGTACTCTCCATCAAATAAAAATGAAAATGCCTTTACACATAGCATGATCACGTTTAATCTAAAACACTCCAACACAGTTTGGCATACAAGCCTTTCTGAAGGAGTTAAAAAGATATCATGGAACAAGTGGTGTTTTACCAACAGGGTTTGACCAACAGGAGTCTTCAAACTTTGACTAAGTGGAGGACAAGAAAAGATAAGAAATACTTTATTTTTCCCATATTTGGGATTTTTTTTGTTACAGCAGTGACAAAAAAAACAACAGTGACAATAATAATACAATGAAAGTGTTCTTTTTTATTTTAAAGTTTAAAAAAAGAGTTTAGAGTAAACACTAGATTACTCCCTGTTGGATAGAGATATTGTATTGCACAGGGCTATTGCCTGTGGTATGAAAGATCTCCTGCATCTGTTGCAATCTGAGTCTGTTAGAGAAAGTGTTACTATATTGGATTACATTATGGAGGTCCAAGTACTGTCTAACTATAGATAGAGAGATATTATTTTATGTTTTTCCTTTTTTTCATTATGTTTTTAAGTTTTTGTTTTCCGATGTTTGCTTTCAATCTGAGGTCCAAAGTGATACTGATGCAAGCGAAGGTCATTTTTAGTCTGAAAAACTGAAGTATACCTATCAGAGAAATAGCAAAAACTTCAGTCCAAATCAACTATCTGGTACATTGTTATAAAGAAGGAATGCACTGGCCAGCTCAGCAGCACCAAAACACCTGCAAGCCCACAGAAGACATCTAAAGTGGAAGATTACACTATTCTTTACTTGGATAAGAAAAACACCTTCACACTCTCAAGGAGGTAGATGTATCATTGCCAAAGTCTACAATCACAGGATCCCTTCATGAATGCAGAGGATTTACAGCAAGGTGCAAACTGCTGGTTTCACTCAAGAACAGGAAGACCATATTAGAGTTTGCCAGAAAACATCTAAAAGAGCTTGCCCAGTTCGGGGGAAAAAATGTTTGTAAAGATGAAACCAAGATGAACTTGTGCCAGAATGATGGGAAGAGAAAAGTACAGCACATGATGTGAAGCATACCACATCATCTGTCAAACATGGTGGAGGTAATGTTGTAGCATGGGCATGTATGGCTCTCAGTGGAACCAGGTCACTACTGTTTACTGAGGATGTGATGCTGATAGAAGAAGCAGGGTGAATTCTGAAGTGAACAGCTCTATATTCTTTGCTCAGATTCAGCCAAATGCTGCAAAGCTGATTGGATGGAGTGTCACGTACAAATCTTTAATGACCCAAAGCACAGTGCAAGACAAGAGTATCTCAAAACAAAGACAGGATATTCTTCAGTGGCCAAATTAATCACTTAATTTCAACCCAACAGAGCAGCTTTTCAGTTACTGAAGATAAAACAAAAAGCAGACAGACCCACAAACAACCAGCAACTGAAGGTGGCTGCAACAAAAGCCTGGCAGAACATCTCAAGGGAGGAAAAGCAGCATTTGATGATGCCCATGGATTCTAGAACTCAGGCAGTCATTGACTGCAAGAGGATTCTCATTTAGGGATTTAAAAAATTAATTAAAAATATGTTAATTTATCCTATTACTTTTAAGCATTTGAAAATGGAGGACTATGCATAAAATGGCTATAATTCCTAAACAGTTAATGTAATTCTTTTGTCAAACCCCTTGAAGTAAAGCTGAAAGTCTACACTTTGATCACATTTTGACGGTTTCACTTAAAATCAAATGTGGTGTAAAAAGGCTAAATTTAAAAACTATTTAAATAAAAGTGACCCTGTCCCAGAAACATATAGACTTAACTACATCTCTCTCAGAAATCTATTTAGTGCACAGTTGTGCTCCTAGCAGGACTTACAGTATCGTGTAAGCCTGTGCATGTACGATATAACTGTTTATATAAACAGTCTGTTACATTAAGAAAAAGTCTTATGTCAGAAATGAAATGACATCAAGCAAATTTTTTAACATTATAGGTCCTTTTATGATAGGTCTACACCTTTATTTCAGGTATTTCTCTATTCATACAGCTTTGACTGAGTGTGTCACGCTAACCAAAAGCAACCTGCTACTTACTATGAGATAAGACAAATTCATTTTCTAGATTTCTGTGTTTATGTAACTGAGCTTGTCCTAGACCTTGACACCAACCATACATTCCACAGTTAAGAGCTATTCCAGAATCAGAATGAATGCCATCATCATAACGGACTTACATCCCAATTTCTTTTATACCATCATCAGCAATATATTTTTTCAACCGTGTTACCTCAGGACTTCCTGAGCTTTCAAGTGTTTCACCCATTGTCCTCTTAAGTTTCAACGATCAGTTTAAATATATAGCTTGAATGATCAGATGCATAGTGTGTTGGAGCAAAATTCACATACAGTATGCACTTTTATCAGGTTCATGAAGGTCAGAGGGTTGGATCAAGCATAGCATACAACAAATCATAAAAAAACAGCTGAGCTGGATAATAATTTTGTGCCCTGTTACCTTCAATACATTACAGAAAACGATAAAGTATTTTTTCCCTATAAAGTTTTGAAGCCTACATTGTCCTTTAATCCTGAAATTTCTCCTAGAGTTTACATTCAAACTTACCTTGTAGGTTCTTGATTATGTTTGCCTGATTAAAGGTTAAAACAAATACTGACTTGTGTCTTCAATGCCATTACAAATCATACCTGTATTATATCAGCCAGCTTCTGCAGCCCACTTGTATTGAGGAATATTCCTGTCTCTGGTGAGAAACACGCATCACACAACTCATATGTTAGTTAGTAGCACTGTAACGGTGTCCGTATGATAAACCCAGCACAATTCATCCTGAATAAAGTTAAATCTTATACTGTGTATGAGTTAAAAAACAAAGTAACTGAGCCATACTGACGTCCTGCCAAGTATCCACTGATCTGTTCCAGAGCTTCATAGACTGCTGTCTTGCTGCTGTAGGTCAGATGAGCTCTTTCTAACAGCTCATAGATGAAGCTGAGACACAAAAAGGGAGACAACTTATCACTTATCACGTTCTATATGGAGAGCTACTGGGCGTTTATTGTCGAATGCCAACATTCAGATCATTTTCCGACCACAGTTTTTTGTCTTGTTGCTGTTTTTTAAACAGCAGCTGATTTTAGCCACGGCTTTTTTTGTCTTTAAGACTCAAAGGGTTTTACAGTTGTATAAAACATCACACCATACTGCCTTAAAGAAGTCTGTATCTGTAGCATTTGCTTTCTGCAACCTTAAGTTGAGTTTATCAGTTAAAAAAAGGATCAATAAATACATAAAACTGATCTGACCCAATTTTATTTAGCTTTGTTGTTCTGCAGTCTGTTTACTATATTAGTAAGTTTATTGAAATAAACAAAAAGCATGAAATTGTATAATGTATAAAGCTAATAAAACTGATTCTAACAAAGCAAAAAATTGTTACCATGACAGCAGAAAGTATTTCAAATATGGATGTTAATATAAAGTCTACAACCTGAAGCGTTTGAACACCTTCAGCATAGAATCAAAGAAGAGCTCTGCAATTAATACAGTTTCAAAATGGGTACTGCAGATTAGCTTCACTAAGTCAGTATCCAAGATGTGAAATCTGCTCGGTCTGCCCTTCTGTTCCTGAATCATGGTGGTGAAAAATGCTTTTTGAAACGTCACTGCTGTTCGTTTTTTCTTCATTACTGTACGAATTCACAAGTTATGTTTTTCTGAGGTCACTATGGCCTCCTTAGACAGGTAAGGTAAGGCATGTGGGAGGGCACTGAGCAAAGTGCCTAAACTCAGGCTGCCGCCGCAGTAAGGATTTAATCGCAAGCTGCTTCTGTTTCACATGTTCTCAGCTACCAGGGTGACCATGACCTTCGACTGTCTCTTAAATTCACCCTTGAATTAGAAAGGAAATGTTTGTGTCAAATCTGAAGAAATTCTCAAGGCCTGCTCTTTCATGAGAATGGGTTGCATGTATGTACAGACAACCTGAAAACATCATACCTCCAACCCCGGCTGTCACAGAGGTATAAAACAGGAAACAGAGCACTGTATTAATAATCAATAATTTGGTTTTGTTCCAAATAAAAAAAAAACTAAAAGCGACAAGAGCAGGAACTTAATAACAACTGTTTAACGTTCATTGTAATGAAATAAATTAGACAATACATGGGACAACTATTGTAATTACGGATAACAATATAGATTTAGGTCAATCAGAGTCACAATATTTTGACAAAAAGTGCTTAATGACCTCAATATATTGTGTAACCAGTGAATAGCTGTGTTTGTTATGAGGAAGTTATGGGGAGTGATCTACTGCTGTGCATTCTACATACATTCCAGGTTTGGTGATGCCTTTTTCACTTGTAACATCATAGCAATCAACTGCAGCTTCAAGATCCAGCAGTATCTCTGTTAGAGAGAGAGGGAAGGAGAGGGAAACATCACACAAAGCACTAACCAACAGCTCAACTGAGCTCATGAAATGCTTTAAAGAATACTCACGTTTGATTTTTGCAATGGTGGCAATATCCAGTTTTAAACCTGGAATAAAGAGCGACAAATATAAATAGAACTTCTTCTGCAGACAGTCAAAAATGCTCCTTTATGCTCAATCTGAATTTCTTGTCTCTGTAATCAGCTAATGGTTTCAAATGACAATCTTTGACTTGCCTTAATGTAATGAGTTAAACAGGGCAGATGAACTGATGAAGTTCTCAGACTTCAGAAATAACGTATATAAGTGGCCCAAGGCTAACCTGACATTTATATAAAACTATACACCTTATATATTCAAAAGAAACCTTTGTTAATAATGTGTGCATCCTCTGTGGTGGAGACAAATAAGCTTTCTGACCAGAGTTGAGGGATTCTATGTTGAAGTCTTCAGTCACAGTCTCTCCACGGCTGACTTCTTTAGCCTGCTCCACCAGCAGCCTATCCACGGCGTTAATGGCTGAGGCTAAATCATAGGGAGTCAGGTCAAATGATGTTGATTCCTCACATGTCTTTTCCTGCAGATAAAAGTAACATCATGGGCAAAGGCAAGGATGCACTGATATTTCAGTTGAACATTGGTACCAATATTGGCAAACAAGAGGAAATTTACTGATGTTAGTGACCAATATTTGTTTGTTGTGTCACATCCTTTTTGTGCTGGTTAAAAGTTCAAAATTAGAGAGGCAGAGTTCAACAACTTTACAGGAGTTCAGTTGTTTTTACCTCTGGCAAGGAGGTTGCGTTTTCGTCAGTGTGTTCCAGTTTGACTGTGTATAATATAACCCAAAAGCTTCTGAATGTATTTTTATGAAAATTTCTGTACAACAGTTAAATCGTCAAGGTGTGACAGGGCCCTAAAGCTGTGAATTGGCATGGATGTGGTCAACATTTCTGCTTTGTAGCTTGAGGCCAGACCAAGACATGGTTACAAATGTTCAGTAAATTCTTAAAGTTGTGGTGGAGGTTCACCTTCCAGCAGGACAACGACCCTAAACCTATAGCCAGAGCTACGGTGGACTGGTCTATGAGTAATTTCCCCCCCGGGTTTAATAAAGTATTCTGACTCTGACTGACTGATTCAGATCAACACATGTGTGTTAGAATAGCCGAGTCAAACTCCAGACCTAAATCCAACTGAGTATGGCAAGACGCTGTTCTCATCCAATCTGACTGAGCTTGAGCTACATTGCAAAGAAGAATGAGCAAAAATGTCAGTCTCCAGATGTGCAAAGCTGGTAGAGACAAACCCCAAAAGACTTGCAGCTGTAATTGCAGCAAAAGGTGGTTCTACAAAGTACTGACTCAGGGGGGCTGTATACCTATGCAAATTTATGCATGTTATCTTACCACATTGTGAGCTTCATCAAAGATGACCACAGCTCCATTTAGCTCAATATTGTGTGCCCTACGGCTCTGTAGGGGGGAGAGAGAGAGAGAGAGCGAGCGAGAGAGGGAGAGAGAGAAAAAACTAAACAATAAAAGCATTTATGAAAATCACGTCTCTGGTAATGCTGCACCTTCTAATACAGCACAAATAATTTTCAATAAACTCTCATTCTTTCATAGTTTTTCTTGTGTCACTTTATTCAGCCATATCATTTAACATGGGCTTCTAGCAGATAATTCTAGCAAATAAAGTACAGATGTTACTGTAATCTCTATGTTTAGCTGCAACTTTTACCTATTCTGACATAGTTCGGCCTTCGTTATTTGTGTGAGTGAGCTCACCTTTGGATCCAGTAGGTAGTTGTATGGCATAAAAATTATATCTGCTTGCTGTTTCAGTGCCCGGGAGAGGTAGTAAGGACAGACCCTGTGGAAAAATGTTCAAATGTGAATGGAATACATAAATACATGAAAAAAACTGTGACTCATTTTGCTATATCTGCTATCACTGTGTTTCAGTTGATTTGAGAGGAGTTGCTAGGTGGTTGTTCAGACATTTGAGAGTTGTTATTTAGATTGTTAAATTGCTGCTATGGTCATTAGACAAGATATAAGGTTAAATAAAGACAGGTGACAAATTATGTCTCGATACAAGAGGCGTCTACTGAAAGAATAGAAAAAACTTCCTTGAAACAATAACCTTTATTTGTCATTGTTTGGAGGCATTGTAAAGACAAATATATTTAATGATAAGATAAAGGTAATCTGTCAGAACCATCACTTATGGCGAACAGAACAAGTATTCAGGTGCAGAGAAGAAGAAGATCTGAGGGTGCGAGAAGGTATGGTGATGTGAATGAGATCCGAGAGATACGGAGGAGCAAGGTTGTGAATGGCCTTAAAAGTGAGAATTAATATTTCATATTGTATTTGGTAGATAACTGGGAGCCAGTGAAGGTTTTGAAGAATGGGAGTGATGTGACAGGTGGATGGAGATCTTGTGATGATGCGCGCTGCTGAGTTCTGTGCAAGCTGCAGTTTGTGGAGAGTTTTCCAAGGAAGGCCAAACAAAAGGGAGTTGCAGTAATCAAGTCGTGAGGTGAAAAGACTATGGACCAGTATGGCAGCGGTGTGTGGAACGGACACAAACGGTTGATGTTTCGGAGATGAAAGTATACTGTTCGTGTTATGCTGTTGATGTGAGAAGTGAAGGAGAGTGCACTGTTATTGGTTTTAACTTTTTGTTGTACAAGTATCAACTGCCAACTCCCCTGAGCTTTTTTTTAGCAAATCTATTCAAACTTTAACAACATGGCACAGCTAAGGCTGACAGATAACAGTGCAGAGACCCTGAAGCTTAATAACCTCTGTGGTGAGTCTGGGTAGAGCCTACACTCGTGGCTGATGCTACTGTCGCCATTCGTGAGCGAGTGGTTCGCGCTGACCCAACATGTAGTTACATTTCTGGAGAGGTGCGCATCAAGCTGCTGCGTATGGTACAGCGTGGGGCTTCAGAAGGGTTTGCAGCAACTGCATCAATTCAACGCAGAAGCATAAATCCACCATGACAGTGACTAATATAACAGGAACACTGTTTTTTAATGTGCACGTTTTTTAAAAAATGCCAGATTTTGAACCCCAACCTGCATGAGACAATGCAACAGAATGTCTAGCAGTAGCAACGATCCCAGTGCAAATTCTCTTGAAATTTTCTAGTTATACATCCATTTCATTTTACAGATCACAGTGGATTCAAAAGCATAAAACCTTCACAGGAGGAGCATGTTGGAACTAAACTATTTTAGTTTATGACACACAAAATTAAAAAAAAAAATCCACACATTTCTAAAAGTTTGCACTATTCATGACTGCAGGTTGCTTACTTTGTAAAGGTGGGCCACAGCGGACCCTTTTAAAGGGTCCGCTGTGGCCTGTCAAAAACTGCATGTTTGACAACCATACTATAAGGGGACAAGCAGACCAGAGCATAACAGTTATTGGATCATCTTGCTGTTGTGGTCAGGAGTTCAGTTTCCTCACATACAGACTGGTAAAAATGGTGGTCTCATGGTAGCTAAAGTTTTGCAAGGGTGGATCTAAATGACACCATAAGTTTTCATCAGTAAGATAATACTGAATGTCTTCTGTTATTTTACAGTCCAGTAATAACTTGTCACTCACACACACACCTTTCTGGTAAACATCAATGTAAGAGCAGGACAGAGATTCCTGTTTGAAACAGATATGTAGAGAAACATGAACACATGTATCCAAACCTCTGCTTGTTGCCAAATTTGACCAAATCTTCTACATCCAGGATAGAATTCACCAAGTCTCTGTCAGTGCTCTTTTCTAAAAGAAGAAAAGAGAAAAATTAAAAGCTGGTATTTATAGGATATCAAGTCACTGCTACATGGTCCAAACATTTTTCTTTACTCCTGAGCCCTGTATTACAAAGCCAGATTTGTACTTTTCCAGGTAACCGCAGGGTTAACTCCGGGTTTTCAGTACTATAAAAGTGGTTCACTTTTACTGGGGTAACTTGTGCTGTAGACACAACCTGCTCCGAAGGAATTTATGTTCTAGATTAGTGATCAACAGGTATGAAATCACCACCCACTGACCAATCAGTTCTCCAGAAAATAGCGTCACTGTTCCTGAAAGATTCCTCAGACCTCTGTCATAGTAGGAGGTTTCAAGGTTTTCTTACCGTGTCAGAAATCTTTTAGCATCAGTAATAAATACAGAGCGTTAGAGGTTAGAGAGTGAAAAGGAAGGTTTGCGACACGGTGCTGATCTTGCTATGATGTATAGTTTGAAGATGGTGGCACTGACAAAAAGATAGGAGGTGGAGCCAAAGGTGGCAGAAGATTTTCACTGGAACTCATCAGGATGGACAAGATTAGAAATGAGTCCATCAGAGGAACAGCTCAGGTTGAGATGGTTTGGACATGTTCAGAGGAGCGATAGTGGACATGTTGGATAAAGGTTGTTGAAAATGGAGCTGCCAGGCAGAAGTAAAAGAGGAAGATCACAGAGAAGGTTGATGGATGCAGTGAAGGAGGACATGGAGAGGGTTGGTGTGAGGGAAGAAGATGCAGGGATAAAATGCGATGGAGGCAGATGATCCGCTGTGGTGACCAATAGCAGGAGCAGCAACAAGAAAGAAAAAGAAGAACTTAAAAAAGTGATCTGTGCACTTTTTAGTTCTGCTACCTGTGGGGGTGGACGGCAAGAAGAAGAAGAAGAAAAAGAAACAGAAGAAGATTATTCTTGTCGGTTGCAACTAATTTTACATCAGTTATGTTATTCTAATATGTCTTTATATATGATCCTAAAACAGGACTCCTACATGTACTCTTCTGATTTGTAGTTCAAATCAAATCTGCATTTGAATTTCATTTTTATGTTTGCTCTTTATTTGTGCCCAGACAATTAAACCACACAGGGCTGCAGCTGAAAGAATAAAAACTAAAACTGTCTCACACACAGCTATTACACATAATAATAATTTAACGGAATAACAACTGTAATCTGTCACATTCTTGTGTGTCTTAATGACAGAGCTGTGATTCTGTAACTCGCACAGTCAGCGTTTTTGCCGACTTTCCTTACTGGATTTAATTAGGCTGAACTTAATACAGTAGCTCTTTTTCAGCACTTGGATCACTCTCACATTCATACAGTGTTTTAACCGTTACAATCATCCTGATCACCAGTGTTAGGTTAAGGCTGGGCAATAAAACAATAAGGATATCTATCAAGACTTTTTCTCAGTAGAGAATAAGACATGGTCAATATAACATCAGTAAAACTCATGTCATTCATGTTTTGACAGACAGCACGAAAAGCCAATCATAATGAGAATAGCACTGCTCAAACCAATTGTGTGGCTGGATAGGAACTACAACCATGTCAGGTTAGGTTGAGTGTAGGCGTAGCATGTGCTAATGTTTGTGCTTTTCCAGCCACGCACGAGAAATAAGAGAGAAAATTATGATGATCTTTCATTAAGTCCCTGCATGCACTCTCACTGCAATGTTTGGGATCAGCTGCAGGCTTTTCATAGAGGTTCTAACACAGTCGGTTAATAAGGATTTACAGTAGTCTAGCTTCAAAGTAATAAATGCATGAACTAGCTTTTCAGCATTACTCTGAGATTGGATGTTTCTAATTTTAGCAATATTGTGCAGCTCAAGGAAGGCAGACGTAGATTTTTTTTTTTGTGTGCATGTTAAAGGAAATGTCCTGGTCAAAAATGACTCCAGGCTCTGTCAGAGACGTACTGGAGGCCAGGGTAACGCCACACAGAGCAAGTTTCTGGTGAGACACCATCTTGAGATTGAGACGTTCAGTGCCCAGTACAATAACATTTGAATGTTACAGTTGAAACCAGAAGTTTCCAAACACTGTGTAAAAAGACACAAACGTTTTTTTCTCACTGTTTGAAATGAAATCAGACTCAACTTCTCCTGTTCTCAGGTTTACAAGCTTCCCCCTTTTTCCTCCAAATGTAACGTTGGTCATTATGGCCAAACAGTTCCACTTTAGTTTCATCAGACCATAGGACATGTCTCCAAAAACTAGGGTCTTTATCCCTGTGTGCGTTTGCAAACTGTAATCTGGCTTTTTTATGTCACTTCTGGAGTAAAGGCTTCTTCCTGGCTGAGTGGCCTTTTAGCCCATGTTGGTACAGGACTCGTTTGACTGTGGATAATGACACACTCTGACCAGCTTCAGCCATCATCTTCACAAGGTCTTCAGCTTTGGTTCTGGGGTTGATTCACATCATTTCAGACCAAAATATGTTCA
>VUQH01024404.1:10676-25767 GCA_015106775.1 Etroplus canarensis
TTTGTCATGATATTCATATAGGGTTCCCAGAGTTTGTCAAAGTCTTTTCGTTTGCCCTTGGCAATGTATGTTAATCTTTCCAGTCACTTTGTTATCATTTATACACTTAATATTTCTGTTAAGATGGTTAAGGTTCCATCTTTATTGTACAATTCAGCAAGGAATAAAATGCTCTTCTCTGTGCAGGAGGTACTTTGAGGATATACGCTGATAGTCTGAAGCCCAACATCCCGTATAAGACCATCCTTCTCTCCACGAGAGACACAGCTGACTTTGCCGTGGTGGAGGCGCTGGAGAAGTATGGTCTAGAGAAGGAAAACCCCAGAGAGTACTGCATTGCTCGGGTAAGTTTGCTTTCTCTCACTGCAGCTCGTGGTTTTACCTTCTGTCTTTGATCTCTGTCACTAAACTCTGCCCCCTACCTTTTTATTCTGAGACTAAACACATAACACAAAAAACATTAAATCTGTGGCACTCCCACTTAAATTTATATCAAGTTAAACTAGTTTTAGCTCCTCCTGCGGCAGATTCCATTAAACCCATGTTACGCATAACATAGTTTGATTTGTTTATCGCAATTTATATATGTTCACCCGATTTTACTTTTGAGTCTCCTGCCAGACATCCGCTGCTCAGACCTAAGACTAGCGTGCTTCAACCACATACTAGCTGCTCCATGTGGGAAGATGCAACCGCGATGCAACATTGTGGACATTTTTTATCATTATTTCCACATTGGTTTCTCAATTGCTTCTCTCCTACTTCAGTTTCACCTCTTGATGCAACCTTGACCTTCCTATCTCATGATTAAACACCTTTATCATCCTTCTGAGAGGCAGTGGAAAGTCAAGGTCTCTGTTATTGCCACTAAACTAAAGACTGACAGTGGGATTGGAGCCAGGGCCACCACTACAAATGGCTGTGAGGTGCCTCATAGGCACATTTGGACAAACTGTGGTGTCAGTAAAGTGAAGTGCATACTGGAATAGCTTACCAGTGGTACTAGAGGAGTGCCCTACATATCTTATTCTTATGGCACATTAATAGTGGCAAACCAGATATGTGATCACTTATAACTCATATCTGTATGTCTTTTGTATATTGCATGGTAAATTAGCAGTTTTGCTAAAATCTGCCCTGGTTACATCTTATGTTTCATATTTTTTCCCAGTAATGTGCTGTTTCTGTTGAACAGATAAGTAAATAAATGCACACCTGCTTCACAGTAACAGCTGATTGAAACAGAAAGCTGGAGAAGGAATGCAGTTCAGTTTCTTTCAGACTGAGTGCAGTAGCAGCAGTAGATGCTCTAAGATGTGTTTTTGTGTGTGTGTGTGCGTGCCAGACCGTGACGGTGAACTTGGCACACAGCCTCCCTCCTATCTGTCCTCTCATCAATTGGCAATCATACGAAACAACTGCAATTACAGTGGAAGATCCTCCAGAGGCAAAACACACACACACACACACAAACACTGAACTCTGATTTTAATCTGTTACATTACAGGGTTACCTACTTTGTAAAGGAACTCTTATACCAAAAATAAAAACCCCAGGTGTGTCCTGCAGTACATTTGCCTCTTGAGTGTATTGGCTTTACCTGCTTTCACTGTCAGTTGACATTGGTAGCATAAAGAACTAAAAACACCCGCTATCACCCCAACACAACATAATACAAATACGTTTGACCTTAGCATACGCATTGACACAACAGCAGGGTTGGATATGCTCCAACTTGCTGAACGGAGTTGAAGGGAAGCAGAAGCACACTAATACATTGTGTTACCCTTGACATTATGGAAGTAATCCGAGTACTCCAACATGCTGCTTTGCAATACTGTACGCCTAACATTGGTTGATTTTGCTCGTGAGTCTGAGGGTTTACTCACAGTATGTGGTCCTTTTAAAAACCGAGCACGTTTGACCCCCAAAGTCCTCCTTCACTTGAGCAGCGTGATTGCTGTGTGCTGTGCCCAGGCCTACTTGAAGAGGTGGGCCTGGGTGCGCTTCACTTAGATTCGAGCACTGCACGCATGTAGTGTCATCGCTAAAAACTAAACTCAAACCAGGGTACTCATTGTGCTCTACAAGAGTGCATCTCAGGAAAGCTTTTTGTTTGTAAAAGAGAGCACAAGCGTGAGAGTGACAAGCTGAGATGCTGAGACAAACTGAAGGATACTCGGGCCTGGAACGATACAAGGCAAACCCGCGTGTGAGTACAACTTAGAGTGCGTGGGTCGATGGGTCAGTAAGGATGAAAATTGCCAGGAACTGGTAAACGATGTCCGCCCAGTCACCCATTTTTCTACTGCTGCCCAGAACCAAGAACCTCTACTGCCTCCAACCCTTATGGAACTGTGTCTTCTCCGGGGTCTTCTTCTGGTTGGATGTTCTTGAAAGACTTCCTGTAGGAAGCATACAGAAGCCTGAGCCACATTACTTGGCTTGAGAGCTTAAAGTGAAACCCCTCTTAAAATGATTGAACTCCTCGTTCTATTTCTAAGGCTGGGCTCCGATTACACATTACTGTTTGTTATAATGGTCACTGTGTTGCATTAGGAGATTGTGGATTCAGACAATTTAGCTTTTTGTGGCCGAGAGACAAAAACGTACTCGCTGGCTTCCAAGATGTGAGTGATATTAAGCAGGAGAGGATAGTTGGTGATTTCCATGAGAAGAATGTAAACAGACATTGAAGACATGTATGATCTTGCCTGTCATTTCTTCCTCACTTTCACAGTCTCATCTACAACTATACCGACAACGCTGTAATCATGTTGGTCAACCTCATGGAAGGGAAGGAACCAATGTGGAAGACTGTGTTTTGTTTTTTTTTTGTTTTTGTTTTTTTTAAACATGCTTATCTTTGAGCCATTATGACACAACAGGGTTTTCCTGGATTAAATTGAGCCTTTGAGAAGTGACCACATCTAAGCACCATTGTTCTGCACACAGTTAAGGCAGTTTGTCTGTCTTATTTCTAGCTATTCAGTAAGCAAAACTACATTTTATGCTTAAATAAATTAAATCCCACCGAAAAAGCTTGGTTAGTTACGTCATTTTTGGGTTTTTTTGTTACAGTCCTGGTGTTTTCTTCCTTTTAAAGGAAGTCTAAAACCTCTTTAGTGGGTTCCAAAATGTTTAAATGCAGGAAAACCCTGCATATTAGAATAGATAAAACTGTCATGCTTGCTCCATGTCAGGTCATAATCTAACTGAGCTGGTAAAAATGTACACTGGCCAATTTAATAGGTACGCCTTCCTAATTCCATTTTGGACTCTCATTTTCCTTCAGAACTTCCTTCATTCGTCTTGACACAGATTCAGCAACCTGCTGGAAACATTCCTCCAGAGATTTTGGTCCATGTTGACAGGACGGCAGTAGCTGCAGATTTGTTGGCTGCACATCCATGATGTAAATCACTGCGTCCCAAAGGTGCTCTGTTGGACTGTAGAGGCCATTTGAGTACAGTGAACTCATTTTCATGTTCAAGACCCCACTTTGAGACGATTTGAGATTTGTGACATGGTGTGTTATTCTGCGGGAAAAGGCCATCAGAAGATGCGTACACTGTGGTTATAAAGGGATGGACACAGTCAGCAACAATACTCAACTCGGCTGTGGAGTTCAAACAGGGGCCCCATCTGAACGCCGCGGCAGAAATCAAGACTCGTTAGACCAGGCAATGTTTTTCCAATCTTCTGTTTCTTGTCCAGTTTAGTTGGGCGTGTGTGAACTGCAGCCTGAGTTTGCTGTTCTTAGCTGACGAGTGTGGCGCCCAGTGTGGCCTCCTGCTGCTGTAGCTGCTTTAAGGTTTGATGTCCTTTACACTTAGAGGTGCGCTTCTGCATACCTTGGTTGTAGCGAGTGGTTATTTGAGTTACTGTTGCTTTCCTGTCAACTCAAATCAGTCTGGTCATCGTCTTCTGAACTCTTGTCACCGACGAGGCATTTTCACCCAAAGAACTACTGCTCCCTGTATATTTTCTATTTTTTGGTTCATTCTCTGTAAACCCTAAAGATGGCTGTTCAGGAAAACCCCCCCATATATCCCTAGTTACTGAAATACTCAGACCAGCCCGTCTGGCAGCAACCATACTGTGATCACAGTCACTTAAATCATCTTTCGTCCCCATTCTGGTGCTCAGCTGGAACTTCAGCGGATCCTCTTAACCACGTCTTCGTGCCTAAATAACTGGAGTTGCTGCCTTGTAATTAATTGTGTGCAGTTGAACATGTACCTAATAAAGTGGCCAGTGAGTGCAGCGTTGCCACTGGGCTCACCACAACATAGCTTTGCATAGCAGAGATTCGCCTGTCACCCTCCTGTGCGCTGTTCTTCTTTCACTTGTTAACATGACCCTGAGGTACTTGAGATGGTAGCTCTTCCCCCAAACAGGTGTACAAACAACCCTTTCCTGTCTGGTAACCATCGCCTCAGGTTTTGAGATTCTAATTCCGAACCTTAGCTGCTTCGCACTCGGCTGCACACAGACCCAGTACAACTCTATGAAGCCAACCGCACACATGAGACAGTCTGATGTGGTAAACTAGGATTAGTCACTAGTCTTTTAAACTCACAGTCTTTGACTTTACATCATGGGTTCTCTTGGAAAACCATCTGGATGTGGAAAACATCAATAAACTGCTGCATCTGGGGAAGTTATCAAAGGTTGTTTAAGATGTCAGAGTGAATAAGCTAAGGTATTTTCGCGTTTTATTTGCAGCAAGATGATAAGTCGGGCAAAGAGGTGATTCTGGACGATATGGAATGTCCACTGCAGATCTTCAGGGACTGGCCTGCTGATAGAGGTAAACCAAAAAAAGCACACAAGCACGTTACCTCAAACTGTCAGTGCATATTTAGTGTGCTATCCTCGCACACGTTTCCTCTTTTCTTGGTTGCTACCTCCCCCTTCTGCTGATTTGCAGTCATTACAGATGAGTTATTTTAATGATTGTTGGGTTTGTAAACATAAGCATACAATGTTAGGATTTGGACTTTTTCTTTGACCATGGATGATGGGATTTAGCTCTGACCATAAAACCATATTGTAAGAAAATTAAAAACACTTTTATGGGGAATATTTGTTGAATTTTTGTTATTGCTGTGTGTCAGACTTTGTTTTTGATTGCACAGACCTGGGAGAACTTTATACAAAAGACAAAAATATCACATTTTGGCAGCATAGTGTTGGGGTTTAAAGGCTAGGATAAAGGATGATGACTTCGACCTCACAGGGTTTAAAAAGACTTTGCATGATGATGAGCAAATGGACATCCCTTTTCTTGTCTTGATATTATTTATTGTTGAACCAGAAAATCTTTGCTGACATTACTTCTAATAAAAAAAATGCCTTTCCTAATGTTTCAGGGGCATTAGTGTTCCAGCTGAAGAAGAGACCTCCAGACTACCAGGGAAGGAAGGGAAGGAAAGCGGATGACAAGGGCCTCCGAGGGAAAGACAGCTCACTGCCGCCTGAGAAACTGCCTTATCTGGTGGAGTTGAGCCCAGGTAGAACCACAGCACCGTTAGGCGTGGCACTTCATCTGCGTTATTGTTTCTCGCGGGCGGTGAGCAGCTGCCCTGCTGTAATCGCAGACAGTGGCCAGCAGGCGGCAGTGTAGCTGCATTAAAATAACATTTTTGTTTTGGTCAAAGGTGAGTCTTTGTTCATTTAACCCGCCAAAGAGAGAGAATCACATGATGGTACATTATTGCTCCCATTTACTCCCAACACTTCAAGCTGTGTTGTGGTTTCTGTTCCTGCCACAGCAGCTTTTTCTCAGTGTGTAAAACCACTGCAGGCAGGCGGCAGTCACTGAGACCTGTGCTGCAGACAGCTCATGGAGCTAGCTGGAGATGGCTGTCTGTGCTGCTGCTGCTGTCTGACATCCATCACCAACCACAGAGAGCTGCAGCTTTCATAACATTTTATTGCACCATGACAAGTCAGGAAGAAAAGCCAGTGCATCACCTGTCCTTAAGTTTTCCTTAAGTGACGGCAGTTTATGGATAAATATTTTAACTCAAGCAGTGCTATGTTTAGTTTCCCTGTTTTCCCTTAGCTTATGTGCCTGAAGGGTATCTAACATCAATCAGTGCTTTTGGTATTATAAGGTGAATATTTAGCCGTTTGCTTTAGATTAATGTTAAGTTATTCATCAGACATGGATCACATTATACACCCACTGGCCACTTAATTAGGTACAGCATGGGAGTAGGACCTCCATTTGCCTTCAGAGCTGCCATAATTCTTCCTGGCATAAATTATAGGATCTCAAATGGTACTGAGGGGCCCAAAGTTTGCCAAGAACTTATCCCCCATACCCTTACACCATCACCACCACCGGCAGCCGCCTGAACTGTTGATACAAGGCAGGATGGCTCTATGCTTTCATGTTATTTATGTCAAATTGTGACCCTGCCGTCTGAATGTCACAGCAGAAACAGAGACCAGGCAATATTTTACCGCAACCTCAGTTTCCAAAAGTGATGCCTGAAAGGGTCTTCTGCTGCTGTAGCCCGTCTGCTTCAAGGTTCAGTGTGTTGCAGATGCTCTTCTGCATACCTTGGTTGGGGTGGTTACTTGAGTTGCAGTTGCTTTCCTGTCAGATCTAAGCAGTCTGGCCGTGCTCGTCTGACCTCTGGTATCAGTAAGGCATTTTCGTCCAGAGAACTGCTCACTGGATGTTTTCCTCTTTTTCTGACCATTCTCTGTAAACGCTGGAGATGGTTTGTTTTGGAAAATCCCACTAGATCAGCTTTTTCAGACCAGTCTGTCTGACGGCAGAAAACATGCCATGTTCAGTGTCACTTAACTAACCTTTCTTCCTTATTATGATGCTCAGTTTGAACTTCAACAGATCATTTTGCCAAAATGCTTTAAATTGCTGCCATATGATTTGGTGAATTGGATATTTGCGTTAACAAGCACTTGAATGCACATACCTAATAAAGTGGCCGATGAGTGTATGCAGATATTGTTAGTATGAAGTCCCATAAATATACCTCAGTCCTCAGTGACTGAAATCAGGCTTTTTTGAGCTATACTTCTAACTGAAGTTTGGCTATCATAAGCTCTTCATTATCTCATTATTCACAGGAAAGATTCACCTATAAACATGTTAACAGTCTTAAAATCCAGATCAAAGTCTTGATTTCTTGATTTTAATATGAACTGACTGAAGATGATTTAAGGAACAGAAAATTATTTGAGTTGGCTGAAAGTGCATTTCGGAGTTTTTCAAGTTGCATTCAGGAAAATGAAGGAACATGAATTGAAATAAGAGTGCACAGCCTAGGGACCACACATACAGCAAGGGGTAAGTTGCAGTCATGAAGTAACACCTGGAATGCATTAGCAGATCCCAGATTATTTGTTATGAAAGCGTTTTGAAGGGCGTTGTAGAGAAACCCATCTGAGTCTTGCCAAATATGATACGACCTGCCCTAACAGCTTGTTTCTTGCTACTGATCCCTCTCTTTTTATCTGCCTATTTGTCATTCCTCCTCTCATACTATTAACTTGTCGGGCCTGATGGTGACACAGGCTCTTATTAGCACTGAACTGGCTTGAACTGGGGTGCTGGTATGGTATTGGGTAACCAGAGGGCCTGACCGGGAATGTACTAACACATCTACTTCATCTACTGTAAGGTTGACAGGTTACTGACCGTGGAAGATGGCCAGGATGGGAAGTTGATTTGCTGGCTCTCCTAAATAATGGCTGCTCAGTGTGTGTGTGTGTGTGTGTGTGTGTGTGTGTGTGTGTGTGTGTGAGAGTGACAAAGAGAGAGAGAGAGAGAAAGGGAAAGGGAGGGAGAGAGATGTTTATACTTAATAACCACTTATTTTAAGAGTACAGTGTACTGGCTGAGATATGGACAGCTCAAGATAAAATAAATTTGTCATCATTTGGTTGCCCTCATTTCTTTTACAACTGTCCTCATCATTAGGACACCTACCAAGGGCAAACAGACATTCAAATTTACTCAAAATCTATACAGTTGCATTAAAAGCGTATTATTTTGGTAATTATGGATTGCATTTAATTTCCTTTACATCACACTAGCACTTGATATAGATTAATAAAAAATGTTTAAGTGATATACAAGCTACTGAAAAAAGTCCCTCATAATAACTCTCCAAGAACTTGCCAAATAATTTTATTATTTTACAGTACTGTGCAAAAGTTTTGACCCACTCTTGATTGCAGGAGCCAGACTTCCCTGTAATTTTTGAGCAGTAGTTCTCCAGGCTTTCTTAAAGTCGTTCAAAGTTTTTCTTTGGCCATTGGCTGCTGTTTCACTTACTTTTACTCCAGTCCTTGTACCTGACCATTTTCAGAGGAATATTTTTTTTAGTTTGTTAAGCCACTTAACACTCACCCAAGAACAGCATCTGGAAGTCATGTCCTTAATAAATGGGAGGGAAAAATCCAGCAAAGACCTGAATCACAACCTGAGAGATACATTTAGTGCTTCAGGTGATGCATCTACTGTTTGCTGAACCAAGGAGAAGAGGCTGAGGTACGCCAGAGTGGACTGAAAATCAGTGGCATCTTATCCAAATTTGAAATTTTTGTTTCATATCGTCAGTATGTATGTAGGAGGTCATGAGAGTGATACAACAGTGAGTGTCTGAAGCCATCTGTAAAACATGACGGAGGCTTTGTCACAGTTTGGGGTGCATTTCAGAACTGATGGAATTATGAATGTAAAGTAAAAGTACTGTCATATTTGGATCTAGCAACGCAGTGCCACCTAGAAAGCGCCTGATTGACAGTGGCTTCATTTTTCAGCCTGACAGTGATCCTAGACACACTGCCAAGGCAGTAAAACCCTAAAAGGATAGAAAAACACACAGTGGTACACTGCCAGTCATAGATTGGCCTCCCCAGAGCCCAGACCTCAACCCTGTGTAGGACCAGTGTGGGATTATCTTGAGAGCGAACAGAACAAAAGGAAGCCAACATCCAAAAAAGAGCTTTGACATTTTCTTCAAGAAACCTGGAGAATTCTTCCTGAAGACTATTTAAAATATAACAAGAAAGCTTGTCTGAGAGCATTCAGGCTTTACTGAAGAATAAAGGTGGTCTTACTGCACAGTGATTTTTAAGCTTTTTGGAGTTGTGCAAACCATTTTCCTAGCAAAATGTAAAGGAATGAGGAGTGACTCGAGACTTTTGCACAGGACTGTACAACAGTGCCATTTATTGAAGAGTTATTTGCGATACAACATTAAGCAGCAATAATTTTTGCGCACGAGGGATTGCACTTCCCTATTTTGGACGTTTGACTGGTGAGCCACTAGACAGCAGTGATAGAAGACTGACAGTTGCTCTCCACCTCCTTAAGCATAATTTATAGAACTGCATTAATCTTCCCTTCAGTGTTGTCGTTTTTAAAAATTGCAATTATACTTTTGCACTGGTGTGTCTGCGCTGTTCATGTTGGACTTGGAGCTAACAAAATCCTGGTCAACAGCTACTTTTACTCAAACATGGGAAGGAGAGAAGATGTATAACAGACTCTGAGTTTATACAGAACTGTCAGATCTATTAAAAAATGAAAAATGGCAGACATTTACACTAGCAGTATACTAGCTATTGCAAGCTAGATATGAACATCCTTGTGCAAATCAGTAAACTGTTTTTACATGGCATATCATTACCGGACAGGCCCATCACAGCTGTTGAGGTCAGAGTCGGTGCATTGTATTTGTGTTTTTTTGCGAAGTGAACTTCAGGTTATGCTGTGGGGTTGCAGAGCCTGCACCGTTGGCCCACACTCACTGGGTGAACATAACCAACATGCCAGATTATCTGCAAACTTTATGGAAGTAGTCCGGTGATCTGTCTTCAGAGCAGCAAAAGCACGTTTCGACATGAAGTTGGCCAGATCTTAACTTAATGCAGATGAATAGTGGATCACAGCTCATAAGGCTGCGTGACAGTGCCACAGGGCACATTGCTTGGCTCCTTACTTGGACAGTTCATGAGGATGGGGGGGCATGGACGTGACGGATCCTGTGGACTCGCAGCATTTGAATCGTCACCTTCACTGTAGTTGTTTGGAGCAGAGGTTAAACCACCTTTTATTGAGTTGTGTTGTTAGAAGGTTTTAACAAACATCTTTCAACCAGTCAGAAACTAGAATTTACCGAGGTGGGATCGCGGTCTGTTCCTTGCAGTGGGTCTATAACTGTCCTTAGTTTAATTATGATTAAAACACTATTACACATGTAGACACTAAGAGGACTTTGGAAATATCTTTTGTGTGTGTGTGTGTGTGTGTGTGTGTGTGTGTGTGTGTGTTTGCCTTTCGTGCAATTTAATGGGTTAACAAGGTAATGCTGCATTTTTCCTCCTTGCTGCATTTTCACCTTCTGCTATGTGTCTGTTTTCTTTCCCACCTTCTTTATGGCATGGCGTGTGTGTGCGTGTGTGCGTGTGTGGGGTCTGTGCATGTGCCCTCCTACCTTCGTACCTGCCTGTCTGCCTGCCTGCCTAGGGCGAGGGAATCACTATGCCTACTACGCCTATCGGCACCATGAAGGTAAAAATGCACCACACGCCCTCTGTGTCTGTTGCTGGGGGAAGTGCAGTGACCCCTGACCTCCCCATTTAGCGACAAGTGTCAAATGTGCTCCACCCCCCCCACAGTAAATTTAGACATAAAAAATGGCCAGAGAAGTTAGGAAAAAATAACTAAGACTATTTAGATTCATATTAATTTAAGGGGGTTTATTGAAACAGTTAATAACAGCTTAAGTACATTTTAGGATCTAAAATTGAATAGGGAGTAGGATTAACATCCCATGCAGCCAATCAGAGGGAAAACTAAGACCTTTTAAAGACACTTAAAACTAGTTCTTGGAAGCATCTGGCAACTTGAGACTCATTTTTTGTTTTTATTTGAAAGTTGTACAAAAACTACAGATTCACTTTTGTTAGCCAATTGATGAAAGTTTGCAAACTCCTGGAAATGCACCGGGGCATAAAACCTGGCATTTTTAGCTTGCTAGCCTACTTAATGTCTGATTTATCTCCCTGTTGTTAATAAGGTTAAAAAATACTTAAGCCAGCCAGATATTTTAATGCACTTAGATGCAAACATGGCAGCTGTTAATCTAAATTCAATAGTGGTGTCTCATAGGTATAAAGGTAACTTCAGTATCCCTTTGACTAACTGGAACAGCTCTAGACATACACTCACAGGCCGCTTCATCACCTAACTAGTCCCAGCACCCCCTTTAGCCTTCAGAGCTGCCTTAATTCTTTGTGGCATGTATTCAACAAGGTGCTGGAAACATTCCTCAGGAGATTTTGGTCCATATTGACATTTGATGCTCAGCTGGTACTAAGAGGCCAAAAGCACGCCAACGAAATATTCCCGTCACCAGCCTGAAGCATTGATACAAGGCAGGATGGATCCATGCTTTCATGTTGTTTATGGCAAGTTCTGACCCTACCATCCGAATGTCGCAGCAGAAATGGAAACTCTTCAGACCAGTTTTGTGTTGTCCAATTTTGGTGGCACCTGGTGTGAGTTTCTGCTGATGTAGCTCATCTGCTTAAAGGTTCGACGTGTTGTGCGTTCGGAAATGCTCTTTTGCGTACCTTTGTTGTAACAGCTGGTTATTTGAGTTACTGCTGCCTTCCTATCAGTTCGAAGCAGTCTGGCCACTTTCCTCTGACCTCTGGCAGTAACAAGACCTTTTTGCCCAAAGAACTGCTGCTCACTGGATATTTTCTCTTTTTTGGGCCAGTCACTGTAAACCCTTCATATGGCTGTGAGATAATCCAACTAGAACAGTAGTATGTGATAAAGAGACTAGCCCATCTGGCACCAGCAACCATGTGACTTTCAACGGCACTTTAATCAGCTTTCTTCCCCATTGCGGGGAATTGACTGATTAGATATTTGCAGTTGAATGTGTACCTAATGAAGCGGCCAGTGAGTGTAAATCTTCATAATTGTATTTTATGGAAAATTTTTATTTGAACTTTTTTAACAACTTGTGAGCAAAAAATGCTTTCAAAATACTAACAAAAAAAGAAGAGGAGGATTAAAAAAATATAATGTCCAAAATAACAGTGTGGCTCAGTAGATGTGAATATTGAATTAGTTCATGAACTTTTTTGTTCCTTTCCCCCCTTTTATGCCAAGCATCTATAAATTGCTTCATAAAAAAGTATCCTTAACTGTTTTACAGCCAGTCTGCTGTCACTGTGAGCAGAACCCGTCATCTTATTTGACGATGAAGCGCTAACAGTCGAGTGTCGTAACGCTGACTGTTCCCATCTTGTGTATAAAGAGACACTAACACCATTATATTGCTTAAAAAGACCTTCTGATCTACAAAAAGAACCGACACCACTGTAGTGGCGTTAATGATGTGTCTGTATAATCTAAAATCCTCTCATGGTCTTATGAGAGCCCAGTTATCCCTGGTGGCTTTGTTGTATTTGGTTCCTTTTGATTACAGTTTTATTTTTAGAAGGTTTCTTTTGACACCCATTCGTTTTTCAGCCAATTTATCCCTTCTATCCCTTCCCCCTCAGTGAACTAATGTGCTGCTTTGCTTTTACTAAACCCCTGCTTACTAATATCAATAACTGCAGTGAAGCCCAACCAAACACCCACACGCTGCGCCACATTAGCGGTGGATAACTCACATTCCAGTATACACCACTTTGTATTGATTCTGTCATGTTAAAATGATGAATATTTACTGTGCGTGGCTGTGTGTGTGTGTGTGTGTGTGTGTGGAGTTGAGTGTCAGTGCTGTTACTTTGAAATGTGATGTGAGTGCAGCCCTGCCCGATGCTAAATCCGAGCGTGTGTGTGTGTGTGTGTGTGTGTGTGCTCAGACGGCTCGGACTCGCGGGACAAACCAAAGCTATACCGGCTTCAGCACAGCATCACTGAGGTCGGCTCAGACTGCACAGAGGACGGAGCCATCCAGGTAACTGCTTCGTTCACACTCTAATAATTCAAACTGAAGTTTAGGAACTTATAAAAACTAAAACCTCATAGAATGGGTTTGGAGAGAATACGTTTTATTTTACTTGGCTGTGAACATCTGGGTTGGACATCATCTACGAGCGTTAATGCCGGACGCCCTGCAGTTGAGCAGTGATGGTATCCTAAGGTACTATTTGAAAGTTCCCCTGTTTAAAAAAAGTTTTAAACCTTCAAAATTTGAATAAAACGCTCAACACCAGCTATGGCTTTATTTCCAAAACATCTTCATGGGTGTTGATGAGCTATCAACTGTACTTGAGCTAGGGATGGGCCACACTTTCATGTAATAACAGTTTATACCACAAGATGGACCACCGAGCCGACTGTACTCTATAAGAGCACATTCTTGTTAGCTCATCCGGCTGAAGGACCGATGAGCTAATGCCACAGTGAGGCATCCCGTCGTCTGGCCCTCCACAGTTTACAGGAACCACTACTCCCCCTGCAGTATTTGTCAGTCATTTCTTTTCATGTTTTCAGTATTTTTGTGAAACTCGCACACAGTGATCGCCTAACGTGTCTTCACCGAGGTCAGTTGTCATTTTACGGGTACTCGTTCATTTTCACAAGAATCACTTCTCCTCCTGGCGCAGGGGTTGCAACCTTTCCTATCACAAGTGCCTTTTTTGAGCAGTTTTTGCCCCCCAGAATCTGTATGGAGCTGCAAATTATACTTGGACCTTACAATGAAGGTGACACAGCCCATTAAATATAGATTAATCTAGTGGCAAAAATAATAGGTGTAACAGAAAATCTTTTACCATGGGTGCCTTTTCACAGGGTGTTTAGTTATTATTTGGCATTTTACCGATATTTTATTTTGCCATTTTGTTATAAGTTAGAGAAGTTAAAAAAATCCAAACATTTTTGAAATGGAGTAAACCTATGCAAGCCAATTTGAGTCCTGGTTGTGTGAATGAGTCAAACTGAAATAGCCTACTTTTCTATAAAAAAAGACATAAAGTCTAATAGCTTTATCCTTTTTTCAGTTTAATTTTGACTAAAGTCAAGACACAGATCAAGGACATGGGTTAGCCAGCTGCCTTGGAAGTGAAAGCAAATCTTGAAAAAAAAAAAAAATAAGATAACCGCTGTTCTATATTCATATTCAACTTGACAAAGTCTCAAGGAGCCACTGGAGGTGGGCAAAAGATCCAGATGCAGCTCTGGAGCTGCTTTCAGAACCCCTGTCCTAGAGTTTTGGTCTGGATTGTAATATTCACAAAAGGAGTGCTGCGTGTGCCGCTCTGCCACCTCTACATAAATGCCGTCATTAGTTTTATTTATGGCATGTCTTAAGCTAGGGCAGGGCTGCTGTCCCGGATATGACTGCTTGTGAGCCTCCTTAACTTCACAGTGGATTTTAATTCTCATTAATTTGTGCTGTACAGCCAACTAATGACAAGAATGGGCTAAAAGGAAATGTCAAAAGTTAAACGGCAGCACATGTCCAAAAATATTGTGACACATTTGTTAAAAGTTGTTCTCGGTGGTGACAGTTTCAGTTACATTTTGTGGAGTGTGATTACAGAAAGTAGCTTTCAGTGACAAACAACTGCTATTTATTTGGATGTGTTTCATTTATTTAGGGAGCCTAGAATGAATCTCAACCTGCATTGTAGCCCTATGAAGCTGGCACAAACAAAGATGTTTAATCTCACAGCAAAGAATAGCAACCCCAACAGTTACACAGTAAGCTTGATTATCACTCAGATCAACATATGGGTTTCTCAGTAGTGTTAGGACCTCAGCTATCTAACTGCTTCTAAAGTAAAAGTCACCCTGCTGATAATTTTTAGTGTCAGCCCAAGAAAGTATTACACAGATCATAACCAGTAAGCTATTTACAACTAAGATAGCTCATAAAAACGTTTGGACACACTCACTTAATGGAAAGTCAGAATCATTGGCTAATTACTTCTTCTTCTTCTTCTTCTCCTTCTTCTCCTTCTTCTTCTTCTCCTTCGGATCATCTGCCTCAATCTCACCCTATCCCTTCCATCCTCTTCCCTCACACCAACCCTCTGCATGTCCTCCTTCACTACATCCATGAAACTC